>JADGJA010000018.1:0-74824 GCA_027596035.1 Thoreauomyces humboldtii
TACCGCCCCCGTGCTTTTCCTGGGGGTACGCCGCCCCCCCCCCCCCATCCCGCACTTTCCCCTTTCGTTGGGAAACTTTGTTTCCCCTCACTCATCGTTTATTCGTTGTTTTCTACCTGTTCTTCTTCAGCTACCGGAAGCGTCCAAGTCGAGGGTGGGACCGGCGGGCGGTGGGAAGCAAAGCAACGTCGAGAGCGCCATGATGGCCGACGACGCTGCCCTCCAGGCCAGACTCGACAATCTCAGGAGAGAATAGACAATGCGAAAAAAGAACCCTCCGTCTCAATCGTGCATGGTCTTCGAATGAAAGGATCGATGAAAGGAAGCGGGACGCACAAAGAGGTCTTCTTGTTTTTTTGCCGGGTCCACGTTGTCCATCACGAAAATTAATACGAAAGGAAACCGCAGCTTCTTCTGTACACACACCCCGACGCTGGTCTGCGAGCAGAGACGTGGGTTGGGATTCAAAGTCTACTCTTTCCCCCTCTCGTGCATCGGAAGGGAAAGACGAAAAAGTGGTGATGTGTGGACGAGGATGGGAATCGAAGGGCGTTCTAGTCGCCCTCTCCGGCTAAAGAGGAAGCGAACCCCAAGAACCTCGCTTCGAGCCCAAAACGGTGGAAGTTTTTCGATCGAAATGCAGCGACCGAAGACTCGTCTCGATTTCCAATTGTTCAAGCTAGCAATGCAAAGATCGTATCGGGAGAATGGATCAGAGTGGTATGATTCTGATATATATCGTAGGAAAAGAAATGCTGGAAAAAAAAGAACAAGAAAGATACAAAGTGCAGCAAATGTACAAAGAGACGAAAGGAACACCCAAAGTAGATAAATGAAGAGAGCCCACTAATGTCCGACGAGCAGAGTCTTGAAGACCACACACAGTCAAGTCCTTAAGCAAGACTGCGAGGTATGGCGACCGCAACCGGGGCAGGCGGTGACGGATCCCCGTCGATTCTCGTGTCGGGGAGGTTGGCATCGACGGTAACTCGTACGACCCGCGAACAGACGGGACAGGTGCGTCTGTTACGGGACAGCCAGGGGTCCACGCACTGAGAGTGAAAGACGTGGGAGCAAGGGAGTTCCCTGACCCTGTCGCCGGGAACGTAGTCGTTCAAACAGAAGGTGCAAGTGGATGAGGTCGAGAAGCCGTCTGGAGGCTCGGGTCCCGAGTCCGGGAGGGACATCGTGCTGAGGTCGATTGCGGTCTCCAAGACCGGCGCTGATGCTGATGGTGCTGACGGTGATGGCAGTGGGTGATGAGGAGGGTGGTGAGGGTCAAGCGGTCCTGGCACGGCCATGGCGCTTCGATCGAATCGATTCGTTGACACATCCATCGGAGATGGGACGAAATGTTCGTCATGTGGTTCGTCGAGGTCCTCCACGACCAGCGTGGCGGTCGACGATCCCTGAGCCTCCGTCCGGGCCTTCAGAGCCGTGGGTCCGAGCGTGAGATCCGAGGATGAAGCTTGCACGACATAGGTCCTGAGCATTTCCAGCTCGGGCCTCGTCATGCAGTTGAGGGTCTCCAGCCTCACTGCTTCGGCCGTGGTCCTCATGCGACCTCTGGGAGCGGGTTGGATGCGGACGGTCTCGTGATTGATCTGTCCGAGACGAGCGTGCCATTGCTCGGATGTCTCGTCCCTTCGTCGCCACATCTGTCGATTGACGGTCAGACGTGGACATCCGTAGGGCCAATTGCTGGTGTCGACGTTGAAGCCGGGGAGAAGCTTCTGGCCGCAACATCGGTTGCTGAAGAGGACGGCCACGAAGAGACCGGTGCAGACGCAGTAGACGATCGTGTCTGCCAACAGCATGCCCATCACGATCCGGACGAGAGGATCGCCATGTCGGCATGCGTCCGAGGGTTTGATGAGCCAGGATCCTGCTACCCAGTTTGCGTAGCTGAAGGTGGGGGAAACATACGGTAAGTCCATGGAGGAAAAGAACTGTGAATCAGTCGATCCTTTGAGCATCGACTGCGTTGTTTTCTTTTGCTCACCAAAGCCAATCGACCCAACCGAACAATCCATAGTGGCAACAGCTTCCCCAGAACTGTTCGCTCGCCGGCATCGGCGTGGGCACGATCAATCCGCTCCTCCTCCTATCGACCCCCCTCTCCATCCACCACAGTACCGAGGTCCGGAGTATCCTCAGCGTGGTCCACGTCATGTCAGCCACGATCCAGACCTTGACGCCGTCCGTGTTGGAGCATTGCTGGTCTCCCCACAGGACGATGCCGGTGGAGTAGAGCGCGAGGATGATGACGTCGCGAAGGAGCGAAAGGACTGCGAACGGGGTGGAGAGCGGAGAATCCCGACCGCGGGCCATGGAGAAGGCCGCGACGGCTATGCAGGACATATTGTTTTAACCCTGATGACTTGCACGATCTCTGGAAATGGGTCGACGAAGCGGTGTTCCTTCCTTTCCCTTGAGGTTGGGAGAGACGGGGGGGGAGGGGGAGGGTAGTGGTCGCTGTCGTGACGTAGGCAAATGCGTGGAGTGCGGATTCGGACAGAGAATGAGGTGGTGGATGGGATCACAGGATGTTCAAGTTCGAGCTGCACACTTTTGGAGGCCGTGAAACGGATGAGCCTGGATGCTAGTGAAGATTCGAGGAGCAGATGATATGCCTTTGACCGGGGAGGTAGAAGATGACGGTTTGGACTGGAAGTCGGGTTGTCCCTTGGGGACGGGGCGGGTGGGCGAGGCTCTTGCTCTTGCTTGGGGAAGGACATCTCCGGGGGGTTCGGACAGCCCAACGAGAGAGAGAGAGAGAGACAGAGAGAGAAAGCCACTCTACAAACCATTTTTTCCTTCTCTCCGGGAAATGACCCCTCCTTGGCGGTGCGGCTGCCTCGGGCGAAGGTGGCCCCCTCGCCCTCGCTTTTCCTCCGTCTAATACAGTGCTATACCTTTCTTCAGGGTTCCCTGCCTGCCCTCCGTACGCGACCGCTCCATCTCGCGTGGGCCTGGTCGGAGCCTCCCGTGCATTTGTCGCGGCTACGGGTTCTGCTTCATCTGCACAAACAGCAGGTTTTTTTTTGACAGAAGGTCACCTTTCGTCAACTTGCTCATGATTGGGAAGAAGCAGAACTGCTTCCACCTTTGACCATGCATGAATATCAAGTGAGCCTGTGTTTGTCCCAAACGCATCGAGTCAGCTGTCCACGATGAGACCCCATGTCAAACGCATCGAGCCGTATGCTCGGAACATTCTCCCGATGACTCCACATATACCACGCCGGATCAGTTCCTGAGCATCGTGAAAAAACTTGTATGCTCTTCCGTAACCTGCGTAGATGTGATGAGAGGGTGAGCAATGATGACTGTGTACTTGAGAGAAAGGGAGAGAGAGGGTGAGAGAGCGTTTGGACGGCTGAACCTGAGCGCTGAGCGCAAGGGAACGCGCGTCCTTCTGCTTTGGTAAGCGGGATGTCCGAGAGTGCGAAAAGCAGAGTCTCTCTGTCGCTCTCTCTCGCTGTCTGGTCTACAGAGTAACCTACCCCCCATACATACATACGTACCAGGAACTGCAGACAAGGATATCATTGGCAACAGAAAGTCATGAAGTCAGTACGGAGGACAAAGGTAACCCTTAGCTCCCCCCCCCCCATCCCGCAGGAAGAACAGGGGGTTCACGGCCACTTGCTAACAAACCCTCTGAATCAAACGATAGGCAGCACCTGAGGCCCCGGCACTAGGCCGGACAGCATCCACACATTCACTACGCTCAAACAACGGGGACGAAGCAGGAGGAGGCGGTGGAGGAGGAGATGACTGGCTTCCTGTAGGTTCCATGGGTCCCTCGTTCCCTTCCCTTCGCTGCTGCGCAAACATCCAGCATCAGCGAAAGGGGGAGGGGTTCGGTCCGTCAGAGTCCGATGAAGCAAAAACATCCTGACACAAAACTGGTCCATCGTCTCATCTCGATCAGCCCAAAGTCCTCCTCAAACCACCCGGACAGATGCAGCTGACGGAACCCGAGCTCAACGAGGAGCTCACCCGGATCCTCAACGCCAACAACCCTCACGCTCCCCAGAACATCGCACGGTTCAACAACAAGGAACGCGTCTTCAAGGCGAGTCCCAACGTGGACCACCTCGTCGTCCACTTTGAGTTCGATGGTTACCTGTCCTACAGGAACGTGGAGGAAGGGATCGGGGGAGCGGCCGCTGCAGCAGCACCGGCAAAGGTCGAGGAAGCCTCCGCGGGGACGGGCCAAGGCGTGGCGACCGGAGAGGAGGGCGGCGGTGGGACGGCGACGGGGACGACGACGACGACCACGGGTGGAGAAGGTGGCGCTGCCGCTGCGCCGGTCGCAGCAGGCGCTGGAGAACCCACCCCGGGGGAACCGCAGGAGGAGAAGGCCAAGGAAGAGGAGGAAAAGAAACCGAAGGGACCTCTGCGCAATCAGTTCAACTTCAGCGAGCGGGCATCTCAGACAACCAACAATCCGTTTCGGGTACAGTTTGCCGTTGGGCACGTCGGGGAACGACGCATCGGGTGCTGACGATTCCTATTTTGGACAGGAACGGTCGACGAACACCGAACCTCCACCACAACGGACTCTCAGCGACACTGTCAACCAATGGTCCATCTACGATGCCTACCTCGAAGACCAGATCCAGAAGGAGAAAGCGAAAGCAAAGGTAGGCTAACTTCACCATCCAGGCCTCGCACTTATGTTCTCTTGAAACTCAATCGTGATTCAGGCACCAGCGGGCGGCGCTGGAGCGAAAGGAGCGAAAGATGAGGACAAGGGAGCGAACCTTCTTCCCACCGAATCCCACGGCGAGGACGTCTACTACAAGAACGCCGAGCTCCGACGAGCGTTGGTCATCATCGAGCGGATGGCCAACCAGAACACGTTCGACGAAATCGCTCAGGATTACAAGTACTACGAGGACGCGAGCGATGACATGACACCCAGCAAGGGTGAGAAGGGGCTATCAGTTCTCGGAGCATCTTATCACGTGGAACTGACGATGTTGTCTTTTTTTTTTCTCACCGCAAAGGCTCACTTCTACCGCTATGGAAGTTCCTCTGCGAAAAGGAGAAGCGAAAGCAGGTCACCTCGCTTTGCTGGAACTCTCGCTTCTCGGACTTTTTCACGGTCGGCTACGGATCTTATGATTTCTCCAATCAAGGTCCCGGTATGATCGCAGGCTTCACGCTCAAGAACCCAAGTTACCCAGAGTTCCTGTACGTGACCGACAGCGGCGTCATGTCGTTGGACTTCCATCCACAGGTAACATTGAGCAGCGCGGGGAATTTCTCCGATCATTGAGCCGAAGAGTAGAGATCTGATGTACCTGACTCTTTTCCCATGTCTAGCACCACTCGATGATCGCGGTGGGGTTGTACGATGGATCGGTGGCGGTGTACAGCATGCAGGAAAAGTCGGACGGACCGCTTTTCAAATCCGCCCCCAAGGCTGGAAAGCACACGGATCCCGTGTGGCAGGTCTGCTGGCAGAAGGACGATCTCGATGGGAACGCAAACTTCTTCTCGATATCGACGGACGGAAGGATCACGCAGTGGACTTTGTTGAAGACCGAGCTGAATCATACTGTAAGGAAAAACTGCACATTCACGACGAAAGGTCAGGCAGAGCGTCTCTGCTGATTCCCATTGCGTGACCTTGTAGGACGTCATCAAACTCCGTCTCGAGATGGACACACCCGATGTGGACGCCGCTGGCGGGGATGCGGCGACGGATCCCGGACAGCTGTTCAGTCTTGCGGGTGGCAGCTGCTTCGATTTCCACAAACAGTTGGACCATCTCTTCGTCGTCGGAACCGAGGAGGGCAAGATCTTCAAGTGCTCAAAAGAGTATAACAACCAGTACCTCCTTTCCTTTGAGGTGAGTCCATCAGATATAGTCAGTTTTCTCGTGGACTTTTCGCTGAGCCTCGAGTGTGCAAAAGGGACATCAAATGTCGGTCTACGCGGTTCGATACAACCACTTCCTTCACAACGTGTTCCTGTCGGCAAGCGCGGATTGGACCGTAAAGTTGTGGGACCACGACGATGCCAAACCCGTCATGAGCTTCGACCTGGGATCCTCTGTCGGAGACGTCGCATGGGCTCCTTACTCCTCCACCGTGTTCGCTGCGGCCACCGCTGACGGAAAGGTGACCTTGCAACACCGTCCCATCTCCGTTGCCTCCACCCCGCGACTGACCAGAATCCATTTATGTTTCTTCCCCAGGTCTGCGTGTTCGATCTCGCCGAAAATAAGTACGAACCCATCTCCGAGCAACAAGTCGTTCGAAAGGCAAAGCTCACCCATATCGCCTTCAACCCCTTCGAACCCGTCCTCCTGGTCGGAGACGACAGAGGTCAGGTCGTGTCCCTGAAGTTGAGTCCCAACCTGAGGAAGAAGGCAAAGGCGGGAAGTGATGACGAGTCGACAAAACTCAAGAACATTTTGTTGATCGCGAGAGGACTGTCGCCTACGGATTGATCACCCGGGTCGTGATCGATCGATTTCCTTTTTTTTTTTTTGGTGGGAATAGATTACATAGGTTCTCCTACGGGTCCCTCGGTAATTGTTTGTTGTTTCTTATCTATGGTTCCAAAATTGTGCTTGTATAGTCTACCTGAGGTTTTCCAAGAAACCTCCTAATAATCGTCCCGCCCGCGCTTCCGATTCGCTTTCTTTGCGCCATGCCGTTCCTTCGCCTTCATCTTCTTTTCCTTCTCTACTCGCTTGCTGCAAGGGGATATCCGCAGTGAGCAACATCGATGGGAAAAAGGGAAACCACCCAACGGACGGTAAAAGTGACATACAACTCAACGACCCGCTCGACCGTCTCCTCCGACGGCTCCCTGACGATCAACGTCTCGGCGGCCTCGACGATGGTGTTGTGGAGTTTGTCGATGCAGTCCTCCAAGTTCTTGTGCTGGGTTCGATGTCGATCAGACGCCACCACGAACTCGTCCTTCTTGTTGATCTTGTTCGGATGCTGGAAGAGGCCGTAAGAAATTGGGCACATTGAAGAGCAAATGATTCCACATCATCGTATCACCTGCTCACGTAGCCGAACTTTGACGTTGGCGGGAACCCAGTCGACGGTGCTGATGGGAAATCGCATGTCCACCTTGGTGTTCACTGTGTCCATCCCATCTTGTTGATCAGCACCTGACTTTTATGCTCTTCCATCCAAGGATCAACCCCCGGACCTTTATTGACATTCTGCCCCCCTGGCCCTCCGCTTCGAGAGAAGGCGATTTCCAGTTGATCTGGCATAAGGTCACGTGAGAATGCCACCGAATGCAGTCATAGATCCATGTTTGACGTTTTCAGCTCACCTCTTGGTATGCTGTCCCGGGTGAAAGTGGCGACCCATGCTTCCGTGTCGAACTCGGCACGCAATGGCACGAACCGAGAGAAGGTGCGAAATGAGAGTAGGGGTGACGACAGTCGGATGAGACATGGCTGTAGCGCCTGAATCCTGGAATATAACGAAATCATGACATGAACACAGGGTCGGAGCGAAAGGGAGAGGGGAAAGTCGATGCCTACGAGTAGAACGTGGGGAAGAAGTTCTTCGAAACGGAAGTCTGGACAAAAAAAAGTCACTTTTCGGACATCGTCAGTCTTTCGTGTCGAAGGTTTAGCCACCTCCACCTCCACCTCCCGATATTTGGCACTTGCATGTGGTCACCCAAGAGACTAGCAACAGGATAGAGAAAGCTTCTACGCATGTCGAACCTGCGCCGCAAAGGCTACCTCCGATAACTCATATTCGCTCAAGTTCGAAGGACGTAAGTATCTTGCCGGGCGCACAGAACCTTCGATTGCGGCACGTGCAGACAGTCCAGAAGTTCCTGCATCGTATGGCAGGCGATGGGTCTATCTCAGAACTCTGAAACCCGGACCGTCAGTCCGACCCGATCGAGCAAGGTTACCACTCGGAAACGCAAACCTCCACCTCCACCTCCAGCACCACCAATACCGAAGCCAGCAGCGGAGATAGACATATGGGATGTGGACGCGGAGATCCCCACTCGACGTGGACAGGCTCGCAAACGACTGCGGATCGCAGCGGAAGAGACTATCAGTGCCAGTGCGGCCGTGGTCTTCGCTGACGACCGAAAGTCCTCGCCGTCTCCGCCGTCCTCGCTCCGAAAGGTGGATCACTCTGAACCGAGCACGCGAGCGAAGCTGGCTGCAGAAGCTGCGACGAGGCGGATGAAGTCTTTGGAAACTCTGGCCAGCGTTAGCGCCGACAGAGGTGCACAGTCTCACAAGAGTCCAGGGAAACGTTCGACCGTGGATTTGACGATCGAGGATGCTCTACCTGCACGGGCCGATAAAGTGTTCTTGGCTAAGTGCAGAAAAACGCCGCCGCTTGCGTCGTTGATGGCCACTTCAAAGACGGGGTACCATGAGATTCAGTCCACCACCTCGTCTTCGAGAGCCAGAGCACCATCCTTGGAAGTGATTGTGGATCTTTCCGATATCCCTGCTCCAACCACCGTTCCTCCAGATAACGGGAACAGTGCATCATTGCAATTTGTCTCGGAACCGAGCGCTTCATCCGAAATGGCTCGAGGTTTCTCAAAGCTCTGCGAAAGCTTTCGACACGCCCCTACTAAGGCTGGATCTGGATCGGATATCCCGAAAATCGTGGAGACTGACTTCCGATCAGTTTCGAAACAGGATACGCTACGATCTGGGGCGCAGGCGCTCCAGGCTGTAGTTGCGCAGCAGAGGACAGCTTCCGATGTCTCGACACCCCTGGATCAACCCCCAACTCCGACGCCCGAGGAACCTCAGAAACCCGTGGAGCTTGAGAATGCTTCCACTGAACCAGGTCCGCCGGTCGAGATACTAGTAGTACCACCACCTCCTACCGTAAGCCACGCGGCTTCTATTCCTGCTGAAGTTACGTCAGAAACCCATCTCGTGGACCCGCTCAAAGTGTCACCGACGAAGCCATTGTTGGTAACTCCAGCACCAGCTTCCACCTTGAATATGCCGAAGACGAGTGTCAGTTTAGATGTTGCGGCAGAGAGCAGTTTTGCGGTCATCACGGAACCGGAGATGCAGCTTGTTTGGATCGTCCCGGATTCCGCTGAGGATGGGACTGTCAAATGCACGATTCATCGGCAAGCGGTCAAACCGCCGCCAGTGAAGAAGCCGAAGGTTACAAAAGCCAGGGAGGTGACTCCCATTATTATCCGTGATGGCAGCGTTGAACCTCTGCCACCCGCGGTGGCTTCGAACGCGGCCATCAAGCCTACCAGATCGCGCAAGTCCGCTTTGAACGTTGTCACGACCGATGCGAAAGTTACGAAACGGCGGCCGAAGAGGAAGAGGCCCATACCCATGTCCGAGTTTACTTTCGTGCTCTCAAAGCTTGAGGGACGCCAGCGGAGAAAGGGTCGAGAGTTTCCGGTCACCGTCTTACAAGCACCGCTAGCTCGTCAGATCGTCAATGAGAAGATACCCGGCATCCTTGCCATGCGTCCGCATCAAATCCGTGATTACGCTCTAGACAATGCCATATCCCCGGACGGTCTCGCAGTACTCGAAACGACAGATGAACCGACTCCTTCCAGCGTCGTGACCGAAGCTCCGACTCCATTGACACTCTGGGCTTTATCCTCGACTCACCTCCTACCTCGCGAACTTGAAAGAACAGACCTGTTGGATGACTGCATTTGTGTGCGATCCTCTCAACCGTCCGAGCAGGGTGCTCGGGAACTCGACATTCATTTCACGCAGGAGCGCACAAATCTCGAACTGGAGACGGCAGGTCACATATCCGCCATACGAGCCGTGTACGACAGCGAGAAAAGGTCCCGGGAGTTACAGCTCGAGGCCGACATTGCCGCTTTGAGAGAACAGCATGCCACTTGGGCGGCTGAACATCTGATCAGGCAGAATGTAGAGATTGAAGCGTTCAGGAAGAAAGAAGACGATAGGATGTTTGGGTTGCGCACGGGGAGATCAGAACGGGAGGCGGAGGAACGGAATAGACAGTCCGAGGTGGAGCTGGCGGGGATGACTCCCGTCGGCAAAGATCCCGTGACAGGTCACAGCGACGTCGCTTTTGATATCACACGGCGCAGCTTTTCAAGTAACGGGGCTAACGAGATTATTGAGCTGCCATCAAGAGCGGTTGCGCCGCCAGCGAGGCAGCCGCCACCCCCTCGACCAGTTATAAGTCCTATCAAGCCAGGACCCCAGCCGTTCCCACTCGACCCAGGACCGGAAGCAGAGGATATATACCCGATGCCTGACGATGACGATGCGTTTGCCGAAGACATGGCGCCGGCTTTGGACGTCGTCGAGTCCATCAGCGATGTGCAGCGGAAGCCATCAAAAGCAGAGCCTCCGTTGAACATTGAACTCGACTCTTATGGCATGCCTGAGGGAGACCTTGGATTTGCTGTCGACGTCCCGGCCCTGGTCGATCAAGTTCATACCTCTTCGGGGCTGTTTCCGCATTCGACAAACAGGGAGGCTGTCGCTTCCCCGATTTCCTCGACTCATGACCTGTCAGTGCCTGTCGATGACCCTGTCGATGACCTGGATCACTATTGCGTCTCCCTCGACGATCACGACCTTGACTTTGCAAACGACTACCCTTTTCCCGACAATGACGAGCTGGACCTGGGAACCGGATACTCTCCACCAACTCCTCCTCCATACCTTTCTCCTGTCGCCGTTGAAATCCACAACGTGGAGGAGGTCGTTTCTTCCAGCCCAGACCTTCTTGGAGCTTCTTTCCATTCTACGATCCGAAGTCGATCCTCCTTTCGCAGTTCTCATCCCATTCCGATCCTCGATAACAGTGAAGATTACTATGATTTGGACGCCAATGCAGGGATCCTCGCATATGACTGTTCGGGTGCTCCATCTTCTCAAGGTGTTCTATCACAACCACGACGTATCCCCAGCACTCGTCCCACGCTTTCGCAACGACCACAGCCGGCCGCCGTGATCGTGGACGATGTCGACCTTCTCGACGACCGGGAACCGTCAGACCACGATGAGCCTGACGATCGACCCATCGACGAACGTCTCTTCTCCTACATACAAAGACAGGATCATCTCTACAGTCGGATCCTACGCTACGAACCACTGGACTTTGAGAGTCTCCACGCGCAGGTCGTGCTGGCAAGGGGACTGGAAAAGTGCAGTCGGAAAGCTCTGGGAGGGTTTTTGGACAGCAAGGCCATCAACTATGTCCTTCCCACGAAGCCCGTTAAGCCTGGAGCAAACAATAGGAGGAGGTGGAAATGATGGTGTTTTCTTCGTCGAGGTTACGGTGCTCTGCTCTATTGACGTTTAAATGGATCCATGTTGCGGCACCGTTTCTTTTTTTTTGGTGTGGGATGTTGCGTCGCGTGGGAAACCTTAGAGCGACTGAATGGGCCACCCAGCAGCATCTCACAAAGTCTTCGCTTCTACACATGGTGTGCTTGCGGCCAGACATGTTTTGCGATCGAGCCCTGGTGATCATCCTTGAGGCTGAGAGTGGATGGTCGAAGCAGGGTGCAAGCTGATGGTGATGCAACGTTGGTGGTAAAGAGTCCTACATAGGTATGCTGGATGTGATATGATGCCATGATGCCAAAAAAATCTACGCGCCGTCCCAAAGTGGTCACGCCTTGGCCTGAGCGGCTTCCCACTCGGCAACGATGCCCCTCTTCCTGTCCTCGTGGACGTCCTCGTCGTCCACCTTTCCTCTCTCCACCAGCTCGATGCCCCAGGCGTCGGCTACCTCCTTCATGCCCGGGACGACGGACCAGCGCCTGAAGACGATCCTCTTGACGCCAGCGTAGACGAGGAGCATGAAGCAGTCCTTGCAGGGAGGGAACGTGACGTAGCACCAAGCTCCCATGCTCGCCGTTCCCGTCCTCGCGCACTGGGTCACGACGTTGGCTTCCGCGTGAATCTCTGTGCTCGACTTCAACGTCTTTCCCTCGTCGACAGGGAAGACGGGCACGTTGTTCGCCGTCAGGAGGACGGAACCCCATGGATTTGCGTCGGTCGGTGGTGATACCAGGACGCAGCCCATGTGACCTTTGAGGGAGAGCGAAGAGCGAGCGGTCAGACAGGCGAGGTCCATGTAGTTTGTGTCGATCGAGAGGGACGGGTCGAGAGACCATCCGTATCGATGATGAGCTGGGAGGTGATCGGAAGGTGGTTTGTCGATGATGACTGATTTCAAGGGACGTGCTTTGCGAGGGTTGTGCTGAGCGTGTTGGTTCTGCTGTTGGAGGGAGATGTCTGCCAAGTCGACAAGGACCGAGTCAGCGTCCCGTGGAGAGGAAGACAGCGCTGGAGAGAGTTCGGTGGCCATAGCTGTAGGACCGACGACGGGCCGTACACGGACGCAAAACCCTCTGTACCGTTACCCTACAAGGGCAGAAGGTACAAGAAAACTGTCGCGACGACGACGACGAGGAAGAGGAACGAGCGAACGGCCAGGAATGTGTCCTGTCGAAGGAGAATGCAGCAGGGCTCTCCTCTGTCCGCCAAACGAAGCTGCAACCTTCCACTCGAGCAACTCATTTCCACCTCAACACGACGCAAGGAGAACGATGAGCAGCAGCATTCCGCCGATCGTCCAGGATCTGGCCCCGTCCGGGGGATTCCCAGAAACCATCCAATACAAGCGCTACCTGCCCCGTCGCGGTCCTTCCGGTCTCGTTATCTTTGCCGCTGCGTTCGGCGTCATGGGTTACGGTTGGTACTGGGTCGCCAAGGCTAACGCCGAGAGGAGGTAATTTACATGGATCGCTCGAGGAACGGCCGATATACCGATTCTGGAACCACTGGGAACGGTCCCTCGTTCGGATCGCGAATTGTTGGTGCCGGGCTGTAGAATGAATGTACCAGCGCTGACTCCTGGCTCTGCACCTCCCGTCTGCGTCTCTCCCAATCCAGAGAACTTCGTCGTGAGAAGGCCTGGACGCGCATCTCCCTCATTCCTCTTCTCCAAGCCGAGACCGACCGAGACCTGGTCCGTCGTCTCGAGGCAGCGACCGCGCGAGAGGGAGCGCACATGGAGGGTGTGGCAAACTGGACTGCCCTGGACCTCAAGGCTCCCACACCGGGCGTGGGTCGAAACGCAGTGCGGGACGCTTCCCAGGCCGAACCCGTCTACCACACGGAAAAGTACGTCAACCCCACATATCTTTTCATGCCCGACGACTCTGAGGAGAAGATCGGCGCTCAGTGGTGGAGAGGATCGAAGATGTTCTTCAAGGTAAAAGACCGGTTTCGGTTTTGCTGTTTTTGGCGGATATATAAACGTTTGCTCACGTCCGTTTTCCCCCGACCGCCACTGTAGAACCCTCCATACCATGAACGTTCGGACTTTACGAAGGCTGCGCCGATCGGCGGAGGGAGCGAGGAATGAAAGTGTTCGCTTTTTTTCTCCTCAAATACCCATCGCGAAATAGGCGCATACCTTTGAGAATATCAACGCTAGTGCTGCGTCGAAAATCTACACGGAAGAGGAGTGTTGTGTTGTGGCAGAGATGCAGGCTGATGGTAAACCAGCCGTCTTATGTTACCGATTCTCCTCGTTCGCGTTACTATCTCTGTTTGGTTTTTTTACCATGCAAAATGTGATGTTAAGTTATGGAGGGGGAAGGGATATGTTCAATCAAGGACAGCCTTGCTTTCCCCTCTCCTCCGTCGGTCGATCCTTCCACTCTACTTTCATCTTTTCCGTTCCAAAAATCAACTTCGGTCCTCGTCCTCCCATTCAAACACCGACCACACCCAATCCCCTGGCCATGCCCACGATCCTCGTCACGCTCCTCATCAACTGACCCTCCTCCACCCCAGTTTTAACCTCACCGATCCCTCCGACAGCGCCTCCCATCCTGACCAACTGCTGCTCCACGACCTCCAGCGCCTTGACGGCCTTGTCGACCTGCTCGTGAAGGAGCGTGACCTGTCCGACGGCCAAAGGAGCGTTCATCATCAAGGCGTCGTAGTCGACGGAAGGGATCACCTCGTCGTCATTGGTGTTCGAAGGAGAAGGAACGTCCACCGGAGATGAGACGAGTTCCTTGGGAGCTCCGGGGAGGAAGATGGGAGCGTCGGGACGGAGCTTCGGGAGTGCGGGAAGACCGGTCGCGATGGGAGTCTCCTTGATGAGTTCCACTTTGGAGCCTTTGATGCGGTTCAGCTCGTCCTCCATGCTGCCGAACTGGGAAGGAGAAGGAGGTATGGGCACGGGTGGAAACGTAGATTGGGGACAGGTCAGCTTTCTGCTGCATGAGGGCAACGGTGAGAAGGACTTACAGGCTGAGAGATGTCCCAGGGAGTAAAGTGAGCGGAACCAGGCCACGCGGTCGAAGCCGACGCCAAGGTCGTAGGTTTCTGTACGACAGGAGGACTCCAGAGTCCCGTGTTGAACGCGGAGGTGCTTGGGGTTCGGGTCGGCGGGAGAGCCCAAGGATCCGCCGGTCTTCCGCCGCCGATAGGACTCTGCTGTACGGTCGCCGACGGGGGCGGTGTGATTGCTTTGACAAGCGGGGCTAGGAGAGTTGCCGGCGCCTGAGTAATCGTCGGAGTCACGGGTGTCGTTGTCGTGATTCCGGATCGGGACTGATTGGGTTCCTCGGCAGACCGACTAACTGGAGTCACCTCGATGACCTCATCCTCCCACTCCTTCGGAACCTTGCCCTTGCCGCAGTACTGGAAGCTGACACCTCCGAAGCCGCGCCCAAGGGTCTCTCGAAGCTGGAGCCGGAATACCAATTAGCGAAGGCGGGAAGGAACGAGGGAGGAAACCCTTTTTGCACTGAAGCCTTACCTCATAGCTTTGATAGACAGTGGAAGCCGAGGCCACGTCCCTGAACTTAGAAAACCAAAGGGCACCGTCATCGGAAGTCTTGTGAGTGGCCGTCTCAAACTGCGGATATCGCAAAAGAGTGTCGGCGAGCTCTTGGGCCGACCGAATAGCGCTATTGCGAATCGAGATGACGTTCGTCATAACCTTAAAATCATCATTGCAGTCGATTAGTATACCATGAAGAAGGCCAAAGGTTAAACTCATGAGCAATGGTTTTTACCTCGTGAGGTAACGGCTGTTCGATCTGCCTAGTCGGGAAGTGCTCCGCGTCCGACGTAGTAGACAGCTTGTGAGGCTTCATGCCGTTGAACAGCGATACTGCGGCCATCGAGGGAGGCTTCCCGTCAGGAGAGTCAGGGATCTTGGGTCCCCTCGGAGGCGATACATCATCGATCGACGTATCCGGAACCGCGTCGACCTCCCATGCATGTCGGAACCCGCCCGTAGCGCTAGGTCCCGACGGCTTACGTAACACCGCGGACTTGCGAGTCGGCGATGATGCCGGAGCTGGTATCACAGTGTCGGCGACAGGTACCGGCGTAGGCACACTGATCCTCGTGGCATGAGCTTTGCGACCGGGAAAGACGGAGACGAGGTCAGTCGTGGAGTTGAGATCCGTGAGTGCGCGCTGGGCGCTCTCAACGTCCGAGAAGAATACGTGTGTGCGAGCCTGATCGTACTGCATCTTTTCGAACCCGGCATAAGTCGGAAACAGCTTTTGAAGCTCGTTCTCGGTCCAGTGGCACGAGATGCAGAAGAAGTGGCTTGCAGGTTCGCCCGGGAGAGTCGCCGGCGCGCTTTCTAATTCTTTTTTCGAAAAGATGGCCTTCCAATGAGGAGTGGTACGACGGAAGATTGCCACTGCATCAGCAGCGTGGCCGGCATTGAGAAAGATGGCACGGAAGGAACCCACACCGTAGCGGAGACGTTCGAAGCCTGGAAGATCGGTGCAGACAGCCTTGACATCCGCTTTGTCGGCGTGGCCGATCTGAGTTACAAAGAGAGTTCGGGTGCCCATCGAGTTAGCAATTGGCGCATTCGGGAACTGCTCAAACTTGGGAGTCGGAGCTGCATCGCCTCGCACACTGCGAGTATCCCAGTCAGAAACGTCTGGCTTCGAAGTCTCACGCTCAAGCGTATGAATAGAAAGCTGACGAATCGGGGACTGGGAAAGGCGATTGGCGAAAAAGTCGTTCCTGCTGTCGCTCCTCTCAATATCTGCAGATTGACGACCGCTGGTTGGCGTGTACCGTTCTGGATTGTCGGGTTTCGGGCAACGGTACTTCTCGTCCGCGTTGCGACCTCCAAATGGAACTGTAGACATCGGAGGTCGAGCAGAGTACTCGATTGCAAGGTTAGCATCCCGATCTTCGGCTGTGTAGGGGGTACTGTGCTGCGAGTAGCGGCGCTGGTTCTCGCTCCTGACAGTATCTTCCTTGTCATCCGCTACGTATCGGTTCCCGGGCTGGGCCGACCGGTTCGAGTATTCTACCCTGATGTTCGTGGTCTCGCGCAGATCCTTTGCAGCGCGCTCCGCGTAGCCTTGATTCACATAATCAACGATAAGGGAATCGCGGAGGTGGCGGCAAGTCATGTACCCAGGAAACGCTTCCAGAATGGCCTGCAGTCCATCCATGCTCAAGCCCCATGGGGCGCGCACGAACAGAGCACCTGCATGGTGCTCCGATGTCTGCGCCTTGAATGGCGGGGGTTTGCCACGCGGCTGTGACTTCTTGATCATCGTTGCCGAAACATGCTTCTCTCCCTCCATGCGTCCGATGGCCCGAGCAGCGTGCTCTCGAGAATTGAACCATGCGTAAAATCCTTCCTCTTGAAATGAGATACGCTCAAATCCGTCAAGGGAACCGACCGAGTGGCGCAAACTAAACTTGACATGTGGAAGGTCCGCGGCGCTGATAAAGATGGCGGAATCGGAAAGCGGCTTCTCGAAAGCGTATGACTTCTGAAGCGTCCCCGTCGGATGCTCGTAGGGATCAGCGGCAGCAGGGACCTCCCAAGCATGTAACGGGGTTGCGGAACGCGCCGAGGTGAACGAATCGCTGCGCGCTGACTTTACGGGAGCTGGGGATTCGGTCATTTGAGCGCGGCTATCTGCTGGGCCATCGGAAGTCGAAAAAGCCGATTCGTCCGCAAATTCCACGTGCAGATCTGTAGTCATCTCGAGGTCCCGCGCGGCTCGAGATGCGTTCTCTTCTCCCGAGAATTTTACGAGCAACCGGCCTCGAAGGGTTCGGACATCCACGACGCCAGGATACGCATTAAGCACTTCGATGGCTCGTTCGCGCGACAGCCACGATGGAAGTATGACCCCAAGGACCGACGTGCCTCCGACGTTTGAGCATCGACTCGGCTGGGGAAGCATGCTCTGGATCATCTCCAGCGGGGCTGAGGTCACTTCCATGCGCGTGTTAGCAACCAGGTTGGTGGCTGCGTCCTTTGCCCCGATCTCATTTTCGAAGCCTAGACTCAGACTGTCGGCTTGGAAGGAGAGTGACTTGAACCCCTTCATCCGCGCAAAGTGACTTCGAAGCTTAGCGAAACTGACGTCGCTGGGGATCGCGGAAACATGCAGCCAGGTCAGGAAGCTTGGTTGCGGACGCATGATTGCAAGTGGGGAGGGGGCGCGGGTGGTCGCAACCGACAGAGCTTGGACGGGAGGCGCCGTGGCTCGGGCCTTTGACTGCTTTTCCAGCAGACCTCGCACGCGGTCGGGAGCCTTTGCAAAGGTCGCTGGAATGTTTGTGACTTTCAGGAGATCGTCGACGGCATCTTCGGCGCAGAACACGTCGCGGAAGCAAGCAAAATATTTGGAAAGCGTCGGTTTGGCGCGGCCGTTCTTATCGGTCGATTTTTTGTCTCTTAATTCGTCGGAATCGAGGACACCAAAGAGCTCGAGTCCATGATAGTTTCTGAATATTTTCTCAACCTCGCTAGGAGAGAGTAAGGTACCAGTGGATGGAATGTAAACGGCAGGGTTAGGCTGCAACGAAGACGGAGCCGCCTCCTGCCAGACATAGTCCTCTTCAGCGTAGTCCAAACGAAGATGAGGAACGAGCTGCAAGTTTCTCAAAGCCGTTTGGGCGTATTCAGGAGTTTGATAAATTACCAGGATGCGATCTATTGAGATGACTCGATAGGTTAGACAGTGCCCGAGCGGGTGTAGCGAAGTATGCGTAGGTTACTGACCATCGTAATGGAACACTACTCGTTCAAAGCCAACGGAGTGTTCATTTCTCACAAATTTGAGAAAATCTCCTCGATCCTTGTCGGGAGGTAGAGTGCTGACGGCTAAAGTGCGCATTGGACTTTCCGCGGCCATTGCGCAAGTTCCAAACGAAGACTACGGCTCGAGCTCGAGCAGTGAAATTTCCGAGACACGATGAAGGCGCACTGAAGATGCTCCTATCTTGAAGCTGATAACTGACGGGAATTTATAGGCAGTGCCAGGTGGAACCAACGGTCCAGTAAGTTGAATGTGCGAAGATGACTTTGAGGCGCGCGTAATGGTTTGTTGATTTTTTGGTTTTTTGGTTTTTTTGCTCTTGACAACGAGGACACGAGGAGAGACCTTACACAACGAGAAGAATAAGATGATGGTTGATGATGGTGAAGATGATGACGATGCTGAGGAATACGCTATACAGTGGCAGTAGCGGGGTGGTTGTGTATGGTCACCGGGTAATGCTGAAATATGGAGGGTCCCCAAACAGGAAGAAAAGCGCCATAGCGGCATGAAGGAAGGTTACGTGCGGTGATTGTGCGACGCGTTGGAAGGGGCGTTACGTACACACTACTGCTGCCAGCTGCTTTTTTGGACTTTGCGATGCCGACCATCGGTAGGGACGGGGGCAAGAAGAGGTGGCGAGCAGAACCATGACAACCAATGTCTCCAGATGGGTTTTCCTGCCCGTTTTTGCTCTCAGCGCCATCCCAACCTCTTTCATCACCAATGGTCTGCCTCAATAAGAGGTTGGAAGGCAAGAATGGTTGCAGGCTCTGGTCCTGCAGGCCATGTGAGGCATTTATCGTACTATATACTGTGGTATCGGTGTACGCCGCTAAACCTCGCAGAGAGTCAGGGCCTGTCGGAAGCGCATCAGCGAGGGTCCGCCTGCAAAAAAAGGCAATGCAAGGCAAGATGAAGGAAATCGGGAGTCGGGATCGATGTTCTTGACACAGGCGACATCCAGCGTTCATTGTATCAGGCAGGGTTTGTGGTCTAGTACCTTGATATAGTAATGTTATCGTAATTACACAAGTATACCCAGACTCTGCCCGCTGTTTGAAAGGCAAATGGCAACTCCATCCTAGCATTGAATGATAGAAAAGCAAGTGGGGTCGTGAGTGTACTCAAGATGTATATGGTGACCCTCAAAGGTGTCGACGTAGCGTCGGCTTGCTCCAGGACGAGAGTCTTATCTCAGTGAAATGTTGTAGTAGGTTCCTCTGTGCATGGAATGTGGGGCTCTGGACAACGGCAACCCCATTGGACTGCGCATCAGGGGAGCCGCTTTCCCGTGACTGTGCCGCACAGTCTTTCTTCGACATTATTCCTTGCCACAAGATTCTTTCCGAGAAAATTGCTGCAACTGGCGGCCATCTTCCGAAGGTTCAACATTACAGTTCGCTTCGACGGTTCTCGTCCCTCTGTCTCAAGGCATGCTTGCGTCTCTCTTCCCTCGGGCCGCTGCTGCAGTCGTTCGCCCTCGTCTTGGGCAGGTCGCAAGGTCCCGCGCATCCCCACGCTGTCTCTTCACCACCTCCCCCATTCCCCACGGACCGTCACCGACCGTGGCTCTTGTCGCAAAGCTCCGCAAAGAGACTCAGTGCTCAATCTCCAAAGCTCGTGAAGCCATTGCCGCTACGGAGGCAGCAGGATATGACGCCGCTCTCCAGTGGCTTCACGACGACCAGGCCGCAGCGGGTGCAAAGAAGGCTGCGAAACTCGGATCCCGCGTAGCGGCGGAGGGACTCGTGCACGCCCTCTCCTTGGACGCAGGCAAGAGGGCAGCCATCGTGGAGGTCAACGCCGAGACGGACTTTGTGGCGAGGTCGAAGGATTTCGTGGATCTTGTCGGAAGGGTCGGAGCGACGGCCATCATGCTCGGTCACGACGAATCACGATCGACATCCACGACCTCATTGCTCTCGACCGTACCTCTCGACTTCCTCCGCTCCGCTCCTCGTCTTCCCGGGCCCAACGATCCTCCTTCTCCGTCCGACTCCGAGGCCTTCAAGACGGTCCAGGAGGACGTGACGGATACCATCGGTCGTCTCGGCGAAAACATCCAGATCCGACGCGCCGTCGTGACGTCCGTTCCGGACGGCAGTTCAAGCACCCACGTGGTCGGATCCTATGTCCACGCGGGCGGGGACTCATCCATCCCGAGAGGGTTCGGCCGCATCGGTGGTCTCGTCGTGCTGGCTTCCTCCAACCCCCTTGCAGGGAGTGAGAACATGGCTTCCCTGCATGCGTTTGCAAACAAAGTTGCACAGCACGTCGTAGGTTATGGTCCTGTTTACGTCGCGGAGGGAGAAGTCACCTGCGAACCAGAAGATCAGGAGACGGCCGACGAACACCTTGATCGGGTGGTCCTGCTTCGACAACCGTTCCTGTTTGGCGGAGGGACGATAAAGGAGGCTCTGGACGGTTTCGCAAGGGACGAGCTAAAGGGGTGCGAGGGATTGCGGGTAGAAAAGTTCGTCAGGTTCGAGTGTGGGGAAGGGATCGAGAAAAAGGAGGATAACTTCGTTGAGGAGGTCATGAAACAGGCAGGTCTGTAGAAGCCGAATCGACTAGAATAGACAGTGACCTATCTTTGCAAAGTACAAAACTCAGATATCTGCCCGAAGGCGTAGCGATATGTGTGTCTAGGGAGGATGTGGGATCCCTATGGTTGAGCCGCATCCGACCAGGCTATCCTACTCTCATGCCGACCACCGTCCACCCAGCACCCAGCTCCTACTTGATACGATATTGCTTTTCAATACGCCATCCCGTAATCATAAATACCATGCTCGTCCTCATCATCCTCCTTCGCGCTTTCGTAGTCGGTGTCAGACCGGTCAGGTCTGCCCTCGTCGTCCTCACCGCCCCATTTACCCCACCTCGCCACAGAGCGTCGGTTGTACTCTCCCTCATTGATGGCGCGGTACCCCTTCTTGCAGCGCATGGTAAAGGTTGGACGGGACCCAAGTCGAGGGTGCGGTAGTGGGTCGTGCACGTTCCCAATTTGTGTGAGATTGATTTCGGTGGATCCGATCAGTCCGTGCGGAGAGGTGATCCACCCCGAGAGCCGATTCGGTCCGACAACCGAGAGCTCGATCGTAATGTCCTCTCCAAAGTCCATCGTATCCTCGACGCTTTCGTAAACTCGCCAGGAGAACACGAGGGTAGCGGGAACCTGGACCCCGGCGGAAGCGGCATAGGGTTTCACGCAACGCAGGTACCCACGGATGACCCCAAAGTCGAACTCGCCCCACAAACGACCGGTCGTGTTTGTGCAGCTGATGGAGATGCTCGGTTCCCCGCCGGACTGTGGACGAAAGTCCGGCCACATTTCGGTAAGTCCCGGACACACGCAAGAGTAGGAGCCCACGTAATCTGCGAGGGTGTTCGGACCGACATTGTGGTTGTCCCGCTCCGCGATGATCCTCGCTCGCGCCTGCTCGGCAGCCACCTTTTCCCGAGCAGCCTTTTCTGCTGATTTAATTTGAGACCTCCTGATGGTCTCCGCAAAGTAAGCGTTGCGTCTCGCGGAAGCCTCCGCAATGTGGGCGTTGCGAATTGCCTGCTCGCTGAATCGCTGACTCGCTGACTCGCAGATTGAATCGCTGACTGTACATCTATTGAAGCAAGCTGCTCTCCTTCTTCCCGTCTAACCATTGCTCATTGACGCGCGTAGTGAAGACGTCGAAGGCAGGTCCAACCCTAAGTGGATGTTAGTGTATCTGTAGATCCACCTCCTGCTGCTCATCCTGAAAGCTACTGAAATCCGCTGCGCTCTCGTGATTTCCGTGTATCTACAATTAGAGGCAAAGGGAAGACCAAGACAAGAGGAATGACAGGAAAAGGAAAAGAGTTGTGCAGTGTGCGCTGGATTTGAAGGGGAGGGAAAGATGCGAAATCGAAGTCTGTGATGATGAGAGAAAGCTCGGACAGTGTCCTGACCGTTTGCAGCGGTGAGAACAGCTGCAGGGGTAGGTTCGACTATTCTCGAAAGCTCTCGATTCTACGGACAGAGAAACCGGTCAGCCGCTCGCATGTCATGGCAGTAGGATCGTCAAAAGCACGACAAACCTGATGAATCGGGTGGTAATGTCGGGAAAGAGATCTTTTACTTCTCCTCCGTGTCAAACGACTCGACGAGGTCAGGGACATCGTCATCGTCATCGCCCACAATGGCTCCCGCGCTCGCCTCCTTGCCCGCCTGGGCCTGGTAGCTCTCGGCGAGCTTCCTCAGGGACTGGAGCGAGTCGGGGCCAAGCTGGGACAAAATGCCGGGAACGAGCTCAGTCAGCTCCTTGTTCTCGCCAGCTCCGTAGATTACGAACGTGTTGGAAGCGATGGACGCGTGGACTAGCAAGAAAGATGGAACAAAGGTGAGTCTTCGCGATCTTGGAAAGGCCATGCAAGCGTGGTGAGATTACCCTTGGGTGCGGTGAAGTGGATGACAGTGCCGTCGGTCTTGAACATGTTGACCTCCTCAATGCCGTTGACGGGCTGAACGTTCAGCTTCTTGAGCTGGGACTGGAGCTTCTTGTCGTCAGTGCCGTTGCTCTTTTGGACTTTCTTGACCTTGCGACGGGGAGTTCCCTTGCCGCCAATGCGGACGGACGCCTGGAGCTTAGCGAGCTTTTCTGCGTTCATTTTCTGATTGTGAAGCTTTGTTAGGCTCCTGAAGCGACCATACGGGATGAGAGCTTTCCTATCTCCAGCCGCTCAGCAGAAACCCGGGGCAGACGAGATAATCGTCAGGGCCCTTTTGTAGCGACCCTTCTGGAATGCCTACTTCATGTCGATATCCCTTCCGAAGAGCGATTGCCTCGACGCCTTTCCCAGGACATGTGCCTCGCCCGTTCCGGGTGTGATGGCTCCACTTCCTCAGCCAGCACAATGCGCCCAGAGATAGTATTTCTTCGAGCTCCTTTGGTAGAGCGAGGGCGCTTTCGAGGAGTCATCTCGTATTTCATGAGAGAAACGGTCGCGGCCTCGGTGGTCTCGTTGCACGCAGCCACGTATCGGTGCCGTCCGAAGATCATTCCCGGGACATCCCACCCAGCTTTGCCGTCTATCTTTGCCGTCCACTCTTTTGATGCAAGCAGCGCCTCCACCAAGAATGATGCTACTCACTTTGTTGATGATTCGAAAAAGGTTTCGTGCAGAGATCTAGCAACCGGATGCGAGTCCCTCTCTGAGAGAGACAGACTCTTTTGTTGTCGTGGAAACGTCTGGATCAAGTTGCACCGCCACCGTCTCTCCCGCTGCCCTCCGCCCAAACGCATCATATCATCTCAAAAGAGAGATCTTGCTTCCATTAACCCCGGACCTTTAGCCAAACCTCCTCCCTCGGCGTTCAACACCCCGCAGAGGTCAGCAACTGGGATCATGTCGTCGACACCAGCAATGTCTCCCGCTCCGCCCATGTCCGACTTTTCAACCGCCTTGCCGAGCAAGACCGCTCCCAGCGTCCCTGGGGTCGCAGCCGGTGGTTTCCTCGACCGTATCGCTGCCTTCCGTCACAGCCTGAACCTTCCTTCTCCGGGCTCCTGGGAGGGTTTGCACAGGGAGATGAAGTGTGAGTTCTGACCGGGGCAAAAGCAGCGGACCGACAATGTGCTTGACACCACGGGATCCATGGGCCGCAGGCATAGATCCTGTTGCTAACTATGAACGTATTCCTCCTCGTGCAGCCGTGCAGCCCACCAACTTCATGGTCGAGGGAGCAAAGTTTGACTTGACTTCGGTCCTCTCGCAGAACTTCACCGTCATGCACTCTTTCTCTTGGGGATCAGCCCAGTACCCCCCGAGCTACCACTTCGGCACCATGTATGCCAGCGGGAAGGTATGAATCTTGGGCTTCTCGAAGTTTCGCGGTCTTTGGAAGCCTTTTAAGCTTACCATGACCTATAGATGATGATGCACGGTCAGATCGACGATCAGGGTGGTCTCCAGGCTCGCGCGCATTACAACTGGGCGGTACCTCCGGCACCCGCCGCGGCGACGGAACCTTTTGACCCCACCAAGCCTGTTGACGAGCAGAATGTTATGCCCGAAGTTCCTCGCCAGGCGTCCACCTCCAAGGTCACTGGCCACTTCTCGCCCGCTGCCGGTCAGAACATGGTCCAGCTCGAGCACGACCATCTCGGTTCGGATTACTCAATCAACGTCAAGGCCATCAACCCCAACCCCTTCGACAAGACTCCGTCCTGGGGTCGTCCTGGAACCAGCTCTACCACGGGTGTCTACCAGCTTGCCTACCTGCAGTCCCTTACGCCGACGATCTCGGTGGGATCGGAGCTTGTCTACCAGCGCATGGCGCCCGAGTCCGAGGAAACGGCTCTCTCGTACGCCTTCCGATACGCTCCCGAGTCCACCTCGCCCGTCCCGCCTCCGTCGACGCTCCCCATGGGCATGCCCTCGCCCTTCCCCCCGGTCGACCCCAAGGCGGCCAGCCAGGTCTTCACAAGCATCTACTCGCCTGCCACCGGTCTCCTTCACTCGTCTTACTGGCGACGTGTGAGCCAGCGTCTCGAGGTCTGCGCTGAACTCCAGCTGCTCATGACCGCTGCTGGCAAGATGGGACCTGGTCGTCGGGAGGGTCTCGCCTCTGTTGGATTCAAGCTCGACACCATCAACTCCACCATCCGCGCCATGGTCGACACGACCGGTCGTCTCAGCGCCATCCTCGAGGAGCGGATAGTCGGAGGCATCGCGTTCCAGCTCTCGGGAGAGCTCGACTACGCCAAGGGAGGCGGCGGCCAGGGCCGCGTCGGCATCGGATTTGTTATGGAGGCGTAGGAACAGAGGTGTCCAAACCGACGAACCTGTATCGACATGAAGAAATTACACAGTTTTCCACTTTAGGATAGCAAGAAAAATGTATCGGCAGAAGCAGTTATCGCTGTTCCGCCAGGGGAAACGACACCATAGAAGCTCTTTACATATGATGAACCCATTGCTGTTTTCGTATCACTTCTTTTTCCCAATGCTCTACGGGGTCCAGGTCCTTTCATTACAATCTCACATTTTTTTTTCCAACGTTCCAAATCTGTTGTCCTACTTGCAGTTTCCATCACCGGCATTCCGTCGCGAAATCGTCAATGCCAGGCATTCTTGGCCTGGATTTCCGCATGGCTTTCTCCATCCTCTTCGTCATCCTCGATTTCGATAGTCCGGCCTTTCTCGAGTGCCTTCCCCTCGACCTTCACGTTGCCTCCGACCTCCTTGGCCTCAATCTCCTCGATGAGTCTCCGACTAGCCAGGATGGCGCTCTTGACCGGCACGCTCGTGCGAAGCTGTCCATCAGGAAGCAACGTGTTCTCGATGCTCGCGGCGGGCACATCCAGGAGTTCACGCTCTGCGGATGCGGTGGCATCGGATCGGATGGACCTGTCGATGGCGTGGTCGGAATGGTCGTCATTGGCGCTCGTGTTGCCGTACATTGAGTGGACGAGACGTTCGGCTTGGTGACCTGGTGCCATCGTGCTAGACGAATGGGAGAGGAGGTCTTGGAGGTCTCGGAGCGAGGACGCCATGTCGGGGTACGACTGCTGGGAGGTCTCGGGTGCGCGGGTTTCTGAGAGTGTGGGGTGGTCTTGGTGCTCTGAGTCGACGATCTCGTCGAGAAAGTTCCTGTATCTGTCTGCTAATGACTGTGGTGTTTCGGTGTCGTCGTTCGAGGTGGATCGGAACTCCTGATCGTCTCGGGCAATCTCTTCCAGGATGTCTCCGTGAACGAGCGGTCCTGCGACGTCCGGCGTCCGATCCTGGGAATCCTGGGATTCAGCAGCAATCTCCTCCAACAGATCGGCAGAGGAATCCCGCACGGGTTCCTCTGGCTTTTCCTTCCTGGGAGGGCGGATTCGCAGCTTGTCATTCTCGGTCGCCTCGAAAGTTCCCTGTTCCTGCTCCGTATCCTGAATCCTGATCTCGGTGACATCTGGCACCGGAGTCTCGTCCTCCACGATCTCCTGAATGCCGCTGCTGACGGTAGCCGCACGACGATCGGATCGGGAAGCCCAACCAGGCGTTCCGAAGGAGACTGTGGCAGGGACGGCGGGGGCCACCTCCTGCACGGGCTCATCATCTCTTAAGACAGTCTCGAGGGGCGGAATTCCTGAAGGTCCACTGAAGTCTGCTACCTCATGATCATCCTTCTTCTCATCCTCATCATCAGCTTCGTCTCCCTCTTCGTCATCGTCCGAGTCTCCTCCAACGACCAACTTCTTTCCGGTGGTCGATAGCTCCGTAAACCGCCGGATGGGAGCGTGGGCGTCAGATGGGGCAGCGTCAGCGGCAGGCGCGAGGTCACTGGAAGGAGGTGCGTCGTTGCTGTCGTCCTCGATCTTTTTCAGCATGGTCTCACGGAGGTGAGTAAGTCCTGGGTTGTAAACTGGAGTGGGCTCTTCGCCGTAGGTGGCGCGTCGCCGCCCCCGCGCGTCCTCCTGAAGCTTCCTCAACGCTATAGGTACATCATTGAAGAGGGGTAAGCGATATTTCTCAAGGGTTCCGAGCAGCGAAATCGGCAGTACCTTCGAAATTTCTGTTCTGTTCGTCACGATCAGCATTGCGTTGACGTTCGCGTTCGTCGCGCTCCGCGTCGGCTCCACCGCGTGCCCTGGGAGATCAGCATGAAGCAGTAAGCTGACCGGTCTTTACCAACTTTTTGGTAGCAAAAGGCGTACCAAGCTTCCACAGCCAGTCTCTCTTTGTCAAATACGGGACGGTCATCGAGATACGTCAATGTCTTTATGCGAGAAATCAGAACGCGTCGATAGTTCTTGATTTTCGAGATCACTGGGTTTGACATGAGGTTCAAGACAGCCTGCGCGTGAAGGGTTGCGGTTTGAGTCGACTAATAGCAGAAAACAAGCAGGATATATGTGAAGTTCTTACCAGGTTGGGCATATCAAACAAGACATCCATGATCTCCGGGTCCTCCAACTTGTTTCCACTCAAGTCCAGGATGGATATGCTAGGACATTCCCTCAGTCCCTCCACATCCTCCCTCTTTGTCAGAAAGTTGTTGGCAAGCTGTAAAGTCTTCAGCTGCCCGACAACCCCCAGACCTCCCACGCTCTTGATGAGGTTGTTGTCCAGGTTCAAGGTATCCAACAGATCAAGGCCGTCGAGACCTTCGATCTTCTCGATGCAGTTCTGGGACATGAAGAGACATCGCAGCTCCTTTGCGGCCTCGAGACCTGACATCTCCGAGATGCCGTTGCCTTCCAGCCACAGCGACTTGAGACCCGTGTAAGGCGCAAGGTTCTCGATCTTTGCGAACCCTAATCGTTTCGACGCTGGGGTGTCAATCCGCTGCGGATGATAAGATGCGGCCAGACCACGTTTCCGATCATGCTTACCTTTGAAGTGCAGGTACATCTTGTCATTGAGTTCGGGAGTCTGGTACAGCTTCTGCTCGCGACAGAGTTGGAGGAGGTAGCGAGGGGTCATCAACGTACTCCTGCATTGGGGAGTTGGTGGTGCGAATTGGATCCCTGAAGCAGGCCTGCCGTAACCCGATCAACGTACCCGTGCTCGTCCACTTCCTTTGCCTCCCTACGGGAAGACCATGGCCGATACCCTGACATTGGCGCTGTTGAGTCGGCTAGCATCTCTCTCCGTTGTGTGGTATGTTCCGCAGTCTGGATTGGGGATGGTGAGTGTTCCAACGCGTCGTCTGAGGCCTCTGCCGCCCCACGCGTGAGTCATCAAACCTCTCAGGCTCTCCTCAGCTGGGAGTATAATAACGTTCCGACAGCGACCATCGATCCGCTCACATTCGTATTCCAGGGATGGGACTTTGGGCAAACTTCCTCACAAGCATCGGCTTGCAGCGTCGGAAGGTCTCAATCCTGATACTAGGTGAGAGCGTTCCAGTCGAGATGTGAAACATCTGCAACCAGCTGCTTTCTACTGCTTCTCACATTTCTCCTCACTTGTCAAACTTTTCAGGTCTCGACAACAGCGGCAAAACAACTCTTATATCCCACTTTCTACACCCACCCGGAGGCTCTCTCGATCAGCAGGATGCACCCATTATCATGCCTACCGTCGGACTCTCTTTGGAGCGTTTTGCGTTCGGCAACCTCGCTCTCACGGTCTTTGACATGAGTGGGCAGGGGCGATATCGTGAATTTTGGTAAAATCCGCCATTCCCTTTCAGTCCTCGGCTCAGCAATCGCGCTAATACTAAGTGGACTAGTGTTGCTCGATGTTCATAGGGAGTACTATTACGGAGACGCCGACGGGATAATGTGGGTACTAGACAGCACCGATACAGATCGAATCGGCGTCGTTCATGAGGAGCTGTGGCGGACATTGTCGCATAAAGGTAAGCATGTGAGACATTTTTTTTGGTGGAACAGGATCGTTCGCTTGCTTATCAAGTAGTTCCTCGACAGACATGCAGGTGACGAAACCTCCCATCCTCTTTTTTGCCAACAAGATTGACTTGCCAGGATGCATGACGGGAGAGGAGTGCTCGGCAGCACTGCGGCTAGATACCATCCGGGATCGCAACTGGAATATTATGTAAATTCAGGAGATACGAAATGTTATGCGAGTCCTGACTGATTATTCTTGCACCCTAGACCGGCCAGTGCCATCAACGGGGATGGCTTGACCAAAGGATTGGAGTGGCTGGCAGCGGAAATCAATGCACGGTGAATGATGGAGGAACTTGCATACTCAGGTCCAGCGCCAATCCATAGAAATTGGCAGCGGGCTGATTCCCATTCCAAGAGAGTTTCTTGCTTTTCTTGGACCGTCCTTCCACATTACGGCGCGGTCAGAGCCAGTGGCAAGAACCTGTAGCTCCTTGTAGGCCTTGTATCTGCTAATAAAATGCATCGTACCATTATTGTAACGGGAACGATCGACAAGGGTCTTGCCTGAGGTTGAAAGTCTGCTTGGACTCATTTGGTAAGCAAGGGCTTGGACAGCGCTTTCGTTCTCTCTCGGACAATTTCAGCGGCAAGGCACTCTTCACGTCCCAGCGAGGCTTCACGACCCTCCGTCCGGAAATAACAGGGCGTGAAGGGTCTCGTACATCACTGCATACTCTTTCTGAACTGTCTCTCTCGAACCTTTCGACTTCCTTGCGCGTCCCGCCCGCCAAAACATGGGCATCTTCTCGAGGAGCAAAAAGAAGAACGCCGGAGATGAGGACCACACGCCACCAGCAGATGCTTATCCTTCCTCACTCCAGCACCAGCCCAATACGGGGATTCCAGACTTCGACAACCAACCCGTGCGCCAGAATGAGGGAAGAAGACAGCCCGTGGAGCCCTTAGTCGAAGAAGATGGTTTCGGAGGTGCGACGGGAAACACATCGGCGTTTGATCCCGACAGGCCGATCCAAGGGCGAAAGGCAGGAGGAATGGGCGGAGGAATGAGCGAATACCCAGCAGACGAAGATCCTGACTCCAGGTGGCGAGCGAACGAACCGGTAGGCACTAGAAAAAACCGGCCGATTGATGAGGAAAGTGTAACTGATAGCTTTCGAGCTGTTGCGAAGATGGAAGGGGAAAGGGCTGAACCACCTCGAGGACGTGACCTGGCTCCACGCCCCGCCAAGCCAAAAGTGGTGAAATCTCGCAGTCGGCCGCCGGGATCCATGGACCAACCGCCTGCTGAGATCCCAGGGGACGAGAAGGGTGACCCATCGACAGCTGTTCCACCTCCTGGAAAGACAAGGCTTGCTCGCTCACGGAGCAGACCGCCAGCAACAGTTCCATCCGATGAACATCCGTCAGAACAGTCCGTCGGCCCCTTGCAGGAAAAAACGAGGCTCGCACGTTCAAGAAGCAGACCGCCAGCGGTAAATCCGTCCGATGAACTTCCATCGGAACAGCCCGTCGGCTCCTTGAAGGAAAGAATGAAAGCAGGGAGGATGGCTGCTGCCGGTGCTGTCGCACCTGAAAATCCCGGACCGGTAGTAAAGGAATCGCCACTCTTGGCCCCGGAAGACAGAGTGGAGCCAGCGCAAAGACGGGAGCCAAAGCCGCCTACAATAAGACCTCCGAAAGCAGCTGTGGCTTCCGATGACTCACCCGCCTTCACAACGGACGCCTTTGAGGAGGGGGAGGCCGGACCTCGGTCTGAAGAACCTCCTGTGACCTCCAAACCGAATGTGCCCAGCTATATGCAACGGACAGAGGCCTCCAGGGCCAAAGTATCAGCCCACGTGGCCCAAATCGAAGGCAACTCCGTCAAAGTCCCGACGCAGAAGATTGCTCCCAAGCCTCTTACACCCACCCGTCGGGTCGGATCCGCCGGCCGTCGACGAGTGGTGTTCCCCACAAAGACCCGGATTCCCTTGCTCAAGACCAAAGCTCGACAGCCCTTCGAAGCTGATCGACTGCTCTCCTCTCTCCATGATCTGGCGAGCAAACATCGGGAGCTTGGCGCTGCTGTCGCGGATCGAGAGGACGAAGGGAACGAGGGAGGAGATCACGTGAGAAAACTGCATCATGAGAAAGCGACCCTGCATCGACAAGTCACTAGTCTGCAGAAAAGGGTTCAGAGGGAGGTCGAGAGAGCAAAACCGCTGCCAAAGGTTACGACCGTCGTCCCAACAAGTATAGAGGTTCATACCAGAACTGCCACGTAACCTACCTTTGAAATGCCTGCTGACCGAGAATGCACATTGCAGGCAAATCTCAACCTACGATACCAGTTCAAGAAGGCGCTAGATCACGAGCGGGAAAAATACCATCGCCTAGAAGATGAGAACCGACAGCTCGCCATCCGCGTCAAAGATCTAGAAAGCCAGAGTAAGTATCCGGTAGTTCTGATATCATCCAACGCTGACGTTACTGCTACTATCAGAAGCTGCCACCAAACGCTCTCCATCGTCGGCATCCAACCTCCACCGGTCGAACGAGCTCGCCCTACTACGCAAAAAGTTGAAAGACGCGGAGGCGGCGAACCGACGTCTCGCAGAGCAGGTTACGCTCACGCAACGACAGCTCGAGAAGGAGGCGGAAGCGAAGGCAAAAGTGGACAAAGAGCACGATAACTTGAGGCATCAGTTCACGCATATGAGGGGGATGGATCTCGCAGGAGTGACTTCGGGCGTTGCAAGTGAGGATGAGGGAGCGCTTACGACGAAGAAAGGATTCAAGCCGGGGGCAATAGCCGGCGAGGGAGTGAGACAGAAGAAACCGCCAGCTTTCAGACTTTCAAAGCCGATGGTGGAGAGAAGCTCGGTGGATGATGCAAACGTCAACGACGCTGTTGAGGTTAATCCATGTCCCTCACCAACCGCACAAACGTAAACTGAATTTCCTTTTAGCAGCCGAGACGTGCTCTACCGCCCCGAATATCACGGAACCTTGGTGGAAAACGGCCGGAACATCCAGATTCCCAGAGGTAGGAGCACATTTCACCTGGCAGAACTATTGGCCATTAGACAGCGGTTTGACTTGGGCACCTTTCTTAGAATCGACCAAGCTCTGGATGAAAAACCTCGCTCTTTGACTGAGTATGAGATATTTCATGTGGAGGATGGAAACTAGTCTTGCTATTAACTACTCTTCCACTTTACGTAGTCAACCTACCACCACGGACGGTCCGCCTGCCGAGGATCAATCAAACCAGCCGAAAAGGTATTCCCGTCTCTTCTGCCCCCTTCACAACTCTTCTCACTCAATTATCGTTCACTTCCAGCAAACTTCCCAAGGTCTTCCGCAAAGGAGGCGAGCGCCAACGCTCGGTGCTTGCAAATCTGGATCGAGACCTCCGCGAGGCTGGATCTTTGATCGACTCCATGGATCAGGACCTTCTTCGGGCAGCCGATACGCGAAAACGTCAGCGATGGCCTACGGGTGGCAGCAGCAACATCGCTGGTTCCGATACCGAGGACGATGGGAAACTGCCGCCCCGGAGGGAAGAGAGAAAGAGGCCGGCGAGACCTGTTGTGGACGTCGGGGAAGACCTGCTCGGAGAGAAACCTGGCGACGGCAAAGAGCCAGCATTGCCTAGGATGGAAGAGGAGGATGGTGCAAGGGAAGGCATCGGTGGTGGTGGTGATGCGAGGATGCGAGATGCGAAGATTCGAGTTGAGTATGATATATGGGTCAAGCATAAGAAAGGGGAAAAGAAAGGGATGATGCAAGAGGAAACTGGGGAATAGCATAGCTCCAGGTAGACAGTGATTCCCGCGATTGTTCCAAATATGTATGGGAAACTACTTCAAGAGTCTCCAGAACCTGAGCTCAGCGCACCTTGAAATGGCCAATCACCTCTTTGCTCAGTTCCGCGAGCTTTTCCCAGTTTCCGCCGCCCGCGCTATCTCTGCTGATCCGAACCGGATTGACAAGATTGCCGTCACCCTTCCATTCTCCAAACATCAACAAGCTTCTGCTCCCATCCCACTCCCTCTTGCAAGCCAACCTCGTCCCATGATACAGCTCGGCTTGTCGAATCAGAAACGGAACCAGCGGTGTCCGATCCTCGACAGTAAGCTCTCCTCCGTTGATTGCGACATCCCAATCCTTGCGTCGGATAGCGGGAATTTTGTAATCGACGGGGTATTTGTCAACAGGTGCACCCTTCAACCAAGCCCATGTGAAGACCGAGGCAAAGTGAGATTGGAGAACCTCGACGGGTCTGGAATCGGTGGCAGGCGAAGAACGTTGAGGAGCAGAGAACTGCAGGACAGTCTGCATACTGTGACCAGGGGCGAAACTTGGAGAGAGCACGAACACTCGACGCTTGATCTCCGAATCCCATGTGCATTCGTAGGTGGTCGGAAGGGTTGTCAACGATGGTGCGTAACTTGCGTGCGGGATTGAGATCTGGGGATTTTCGATAGCAAGTGAGACCAAGACCAACCGTTGAACACCGACGAAAACGATGAACCTTACCGGACAAATCCACCGCTTCCATATGGCGCGGTCGTTCGATTGGTACCATCCGGTCGCCGTCGTCTATTAAGACGCGGTCAACTTCTGGAATAACATCGACTTGGAAGCATTGAAATTGGCATACCTTGTAGAAAAGCTCCGGCTTCACATCATTTCCAGGCCCAAGATATCGATCCAGGATCTGCTGATTCTCCTCATCAGGCGAATGCACTCCCTTTAATTTAATCCGCTCAGCTCTTACTTATGTGACTGGCTCAAGAGAAAAAAAGCTTACCTCCAGAACTTTCACTCTTCCCTCTTCCAATGCGTCGCAAAACCCGTCGGCAGTCAGAGTTGCTCCGACAAGCTCATCCTCGACATCGAAGAGAATAGTTTTTGAGAGACAGAAAGCATCCACTTCGGTCATTGCGACTGGTTCGGCTTCCCCGTCGGGATAGATCCCTTTGGCAAAGACATACTCGGTGGGAGCGGGAGCCAAGATCTTTGTGATGTCCGACCAGAATTCGGCTGAGACGCAACCAGGAGGGACGATCTCGGTATGCGGCGGGACGCCTTCAAACTTGTGCTTTGCGGCAGGAGAGCGCATCGGCGTGGAAGCAAGGCGTGCAGCCGCTATCGAATCCAGTTTGTTAGGAAAGAAGGCCATCACACAACGTTGCATTGCCTTGTCGGACCCTTGCCATCCATCAACCTCGAAGTGCTGGAATGCATCATGATAATGGCTGCTTCTACTTGTATCGGTTCCGGTCTCGTTTGACACGTCGCTTGAAGAAATGACAACCTCCGCACCGTCGTGGACGTGGATCGCACTGTCGTTCCTCCCATCCACCATGAGCTTCACGAACCGCATCTTTGCACTGGGATCACACTCGAGGATGATCGCGAATGGCTTCTTTCCGGATCCCGACCGTTTTGAGAACAGTTTCGATAGCGTTTGTTCGTGGGCCCGCTTGACATCTGCGAGCTTGCCTCTAATCTCGATGTTCTTGGGACGGTAACACGAGGTTGATATTTTCGTATCCGTGAGTTGGGCCAGTCTGTCGACGTCTTTGCCACCCCTGCCGATAAAAGGAGCGAGCAGGCCGTGTGGGACAGAAAAGCGATGGGTGCGTTGCGACGTTGTGGGACTCGCGCCAGTGATAGTGGAACAAGTGGCCGGCATGGTCAATCAAAAGCTTGGATAGAAAGGTGCATCAACGTAAGTTTCAGGAATCGGTGGGGTCTTTCTTGGAGGGTAGTTCTTGTCGGATGGTGCGGAGTAGTGCTGGAGTGATGATGGTTGCGGTCCCTGGGTGCTGGGAGAACGAAGCGTGGCGCAGTACTCCACGACCTTGACTCACTGCGTATAAAAGCCTTGCTCACTTCCCGACGACACTTCCTAAAGACACCTTTTGCCAGCAGAGTCCATGATCGCACCGGCGTGCAGACCAGCAGCCAGTCCGACCATTCTCTCTTTCGCTTCTCCATCTTCTCATCTACATCGTATCATACCAGTGCCACAGAGGTCCCTTGCAAATGATGACTGCTTTGCCACCCCACACAGTGTCGAGAACCCGGACGCAACAGAGGTCGATTTGCTGCGATCATAGAATGCAATTGACTCGTAATGAGAAACTTCATGCACCACGCTTAGGGGACCCTCTGGTTCCCAGAGTGATAAAACCGAATACCATGGAAACGCTGAAATCAATTGCGACCTTTTCTCGGGGGCAATGCATGCCAATGATTCCCTGGCGCTTATGTACAATGGTGCGCTGCGCTCTCCGTTACGCCGACTCGGTATAGAGGGTTGGGGTATCTGAAAATTCACCATCGGTTAAATGTCCGTCATCCGTTGCCGTACGACCCTTAGCCTACCGTTGCCGTGTCTTTCTGGAGGCTTCGAAGGCTCTGGTTCCCTTCTCCCCGTAGCAACCGCTACCTTCGCCGACGACTGGATCGAAGGGCTTGGCATCGGGAGACTAGAATCGCTTCGACGAAGTTTGGCAGCCGCGGCGAAGGTGGCTGCCTGGAGACCCGTGGAGTAGATCGTCACGAAGTCCTTCGTTTCGACAAAGGTGAACTGGATGAAGCTGTTGATCTAGAATGAAGCGAGAGGAACTGTCAGGTATGGAAACTGGCGACCCCGGGGGAAAACGAAGAGAACCTGCCACGCCGTCCAAAGGGCAAAGGAACCTCCAAACGCCGGTCGCATCGTGAAGTTTGATTTGACCGTTTGCGTAAGGACTAACTGGGCCAGGTGGACACATGAGTTTTCGTTCGTTGTCATGATGCCAGGGTACAATGGCGGAACCTACGATGGCTAATCCGACTGATATCAGCTGACGAAGTGTCCCTCTGGAGGTCAAAATCTCGAGGATAATATGTCTGAATAAAATGAAAGATGGAATCAGTTAAGATCCCCAGCTGCTGCAAGACCACACTCCTACCGGCTGAAATTCATGGTGCTGAGGAGATGATAGCAAAACAAAATATTGAATACGACTTGCAGAGAACATGATAAGTCAATCGCCTTTCCAAAAGAAGGAGTGTTTCCGATTCAATCATACTGCAGATAAGGGCGCTTGCAAACAGAACGGCGATCGTGCTCTGCATGGGGAGAAACGTTCAATCCCGATCCATGCTTTTGCAACAGCTTCGCTGCCTCCTCTCACCTTGGCGGTCGTTCCCTCCACGGTATTGTCAAACTGGATCTGGCCCACATCCGCCAACCACCCAAACGTCACGAACGTATTGGCCAGCTGCGCAAGGCCGATCAATGCGTTGGAAGCATGCAAGATCATCAGCACGCCGTCCTTCCCAAATATCGTGGCGACCGCAAAGCACGAGCTCCACTGCTGAGCGACGAACGCGAGGCACGAGCAGATGGTCGCCACGAAAACTCGGTATCCGAACGCTCTCGGGATGGGATCCAAGAGATCAATGGGCATTCCTGGCGGCCATATGGATTGAAAATCAACGAGTGACACGTTAAGGAGATCGAGGAAGGCGAGACAGGAGATGGTGGAGAAGACGACTGAGATGGATGTGACGATGAAGAGAGGTTTCTTCCGTTGAGTCCGGTGAGCGTAGAGGCAGGAGAAAGCGGACACGCATTCCGTGAATCCGATCGCTGCCATGGCGATTCCGCTTGCCGCTTCTCTCTAATAGCGAAGCTGATAGGTTAGACTTCGAGAGCTTCTTTCCAGATCGCTGGGTATAGGTACCATGAAAGGCTGCAGGTATGGAAGGAAGATGTCCACATACTGAGCATTGATGTCGGCTTGCGTCGCCATCTTTTTACGGAATACTAGTCCCAGTGCATGTCCCAGTGCCAGCCTGTACAGGAAGGTCGTCAGAAAGCGTAAACCGAGATCTCTCCTTTTAGACAGCGAGTTCACGGAAGAAAGTCCGCTCATTCCTGTTGTTCAGGGATGTGCATGTCGTGCGTACCGTGGGCCGAGCTAAAGCTTTTGACTTAGTCTTGGGTGCAGTCGCGGATGAGAGAACTTGACCGTAACAGACCTACAATCAAACGCAGTAAGTCAGAGCACCCTTACTGCGTTTGACTATATGAATCGCTTTCGACTAAAGTAAAGCAGACTCGAAGCGCAGTCTGCCCACATATGGACCGCGCGATAGAGAAGGCATCATCACCCTCTTGTTTGAATCCGTTCTGTTTGATGAATATGTATAATGAAACCGATGATGATCGGGGTTTTCTAAAGCCTGTCTGGACAGGACAGCTCATTAACGAAATATAGTTGCGAACTCCACCTTGCACTTGCACTAGAGCATACAAATAGACTAGTCTATGACCATCAAGGCATCATCCTCCGCGTCAATCTCGATTACATCCTCCTCTCCTGCTTTTTGCTTCTTTGAAGCATGATCAAACCCCATATCTTGGTCGGCCACTCGCTTTGCAGGAACGGTTGTTACGGGCTGTTCCGCCACTACAGGTGCGACTGCAGGAACGGCCGCCGGTCGTGGACGCGGCACAAGTGTCCTGTCGCCTTCGAGAATATACTCTGATTTGCTCATGTTGTGTCTGGGTGGTCAGGTGGGATAGAAGATGAGTTCCATGCACAAGCGAGGAAAGCGGTCAGTGGGAGCAGCCTATACCGGTGATCCAAGTGCAGAGTGATAATGACGTTCTTATCTGGCTCGTCGTCATCCTCGTTGGTGATCATGACCCGTGTAGCGTGCTTCAAGCCAAGTTCCTTCAGTGGCATGTCGAGGTTATCATCGAACTCCACATCGTAAAGTAATCTTTGCCCCCAAGTAGACTCAAGGTCAATATGCGACAATCCAAGTTGGATAGAAGCAAATTTTCTCACCGATCTCCCTCCTGGATTGCTATCTCGCCAGTCACACCGATACCGCCGTCGCCATTGGGCCCTGGGGGTGCCTGGACGTGCTCGAGAAGATCTCCGAGGGTCGCCGTCTCGGTGTTGATAGCTATGCTGAAGGAGTTGATGCTACACACGCCGCAGTTGGGGTTTGGCTTGGCAAGGCCTTCTGGATTAATCCTGGTAGAAACCCAGGTCTGCATCGAAACGTATGAGTACACTGGTCACGGAGCACCGTGAATATACCAAATCACCAACGTTTTTGCAAGCTTCCCATCTCCCCGCTAGGACCTTAATGGCCGACATGACGATCAAGCCAGCAATGATAGCGTTCGTGGTGGCCACTGCGGGGATGATGTTGCCCGCCATTTCCTTGACCTCAAATCGACTTTTCTTCTCCAGTCCATACACTTCGGCTCGCAGGTTAGCGGTTGCGGTAACAAAGTTCAGCGTGGGAAGTTCGTCTTTGTCAAAGCTCATGCTGTACTCCGCGTCCTCTGCACGCTTCTCGATAACCGTCTGTGCGAGTTCGTGCAGGCTTGTGGATGTGCAGAATCAGAAGCTGTCCGGATCCATCTTCCTTTTCTACGTCCTTTACCTGTCCAGGAAAACTTTGGTGTTCTCCGCAATCGACCACACCTTCCGATCCCACTCCAGGGCGTCAACGGTAGAAGAAGGATCTTGGACAGGGGGCTCGAAGCTTAAAGGCGTTGGCGGCCGACGAGACTTCCAAAGTTCTTCCATGACCAATAGACCCTTCACATCGTTGATGAAGACCTTTATAATGATCTCTGTAAGCTGCCGAGCGGAATACATCCCCAGTTTTCACTTAAACGTACCTTTTCGAACACTAGTTTGCCGTACTCAGGTGTTCCGGCGGCATCACGAAGACGTTTGAGAGCATCCTTTTCCCGCTGGAGATGCACCAGCTCTTCCGCTACGAAACCCATCGCCATCAGCCTTAGTCTCTCGGATTCGCAAACGATCCCAATGGACAAAGTGTTACCATTTTCAGCAGTTTCCTCCTTGTCCATGGTCTCCTCCTCGTCTTCCGCCTTTCCGAAGAGCTGAGTAAATAAATAGCTCTTGGCCCAAACGATGCAGTGGATAGGAGCGCTGGGAGTGCTCCGAATCGTGCAGACGGGGTACGTCTTGCGGCTGGGCAGTGCATCGCAGTCGAAGCATCTCGTGAGCCGCTTCATGTGCAGGGTGGTCTGTCCGACGAACCCTTCGGTGCCAGACTCGATGAGCGGTACGTTGGCAGCCAAGCACATCGCGTTCACGTGACGCCTCGCAGCTGGGATTGCAAGAAACACCGACTTTTCAGCTGAATGTGCTTTCCTTCCTGACAACAAGTTCAACTTACCGAGATTGTCCAATGCGTTGAGTACTATGTCGAACTTTTTGAACCACGCAATGTCGAACTGAGGCTCGTAGATGCTGGCATGATGAGAAAGAATGTTTGCGTCGGGGTTGAATCCAAGGGCAGACTCTCGCGCAACCTGTTCGCAATAAACGGAAGGAATTAGGTGACAGCCGCCAGCCTCCAGCTGTCCCCATCTGAAACTACACGCACGTGTGCTTTCGCTTTCCCGATGTGCTTGTGCTGGAAAAGGAACTGACGGTTCAAGTTGGACAAATCGATGGTGTCCAGGTCAACCTAGCCGTGTGGATGTGAGTGAGTAGTGCGCTATCACCCTCGAAACGGCAAAAGACCTACCACTTCGATCTCCCCAAAACCGGACATGACAAGGTTCTTGAGTAGCTCGCATCCGATGCCCCCGGCACCAACCATCAAAACTCTGGACGAGGAAACCTTCTCGAACGAGTCTCCGCCCATGGATGCTTGGACGCCGGAGTAACGCATGTTTCATTGAAAGCTTCCGCTTGGGGGGAACGAGGCTGAGGTTTCCAAGGACAGGGCAGGCGCACGGCTTTCAACGTGCGGGATGATCGCCTTTGAGACGTGGGAAAGCGAGGCTTGCAGGTTGAATTCGAGCAGAGTCGAGCATGGAAGTAGAACTGCTGTACAAAGGTGAGGGGGAGCGTGCGTGGCACAGCACAAGGGACCTTCCTTTTTCTGTCCGAACCATGCGGACCCTTGGTCATGAGAAGCTGTGCCGCAGACAGTGAAAACACGCTCCTCCAACAGAACGCGACAAAAGAAACAGGCCTCCAAAGACATTCCACCATCCGAACCGAGAGGCATTCCACACAAGATGACTGCACTACCACCTCGTACCTCTCGCCAGTTCGGATCAGCCTCGTCCATGGCGGGAAGTACGGCTAGCTTTTCAACGATCGCCGGCGGCGGCTCCATCAACCGCGACCTGTCGCGAGAACGTTTGGACGGCATCCGAGGGAAAGGAGGAAAGAAGAAGTTTGGTTCCCTGGGTAACGTGACAATGGAAGTCAACCTTGTCCTGAGCTCTGAGACTGAAGCTTCTGATGTCGCGTGTAGGCAATCTGGTCGGTCAGCGGGATTCCACTGCAACGGGACAGCTGAGAGCGCGCGCTGCGCCGTACAGGTGGGAGGACCGGACGTACGTCTCGAATCCAAGAGAGAAACTCATGCATGCCCTTCGTTTTCAGGGACACCTCTGAGATATTCACGGTCAAGTATTCGCTTGATGACGAGTACCTCGCTGCCGGATTGGGCGATGGACGCATTTCTGTGAGACCGTGTCGGATTTATGGTAGAGCCGCTCCAGCTCCCGCGAACTGACAGTGCGGGATGTCATGCTCTGCGCAGATCATATCAACACGAACAAACGAGTTTTTAACGACACTGAAGCCATCGCAAACCATCGACACTCCACTTCCATGCACATCCATCGCCTTCCGGCCTGATGCTCCAGCATACAAAAACAACAAGAACGTGCTAGCGGCTGCCTGTAAGAGCAACATCACCGCCCTTCCTCCCGCTTTTCTGACTGACTGGCTCGTTCCTGTTTACAGACGCATCAGGCGATATCATCCACCACCACCTTCATTCGCCCACGCCAATCTCAGTCATCCACGAACCTGATAACCAACCCACCTGCATCGTCTACAACACTTCGGGGACCCAATTCGCTACGGGCGGGTCCGATTGCGTCGTGAGGGTGTATGACGGGAAGGAGATGCGGGTCGCCTGTGAACTGAGGAACGGGACGGGAGGTTTGGAGGCCGAGACGGCGGGTCATTCGAATCGCATCTTTGCTGTCAAATTCCACCCGACGGAGACATGGTGTCTGATCAGCGCCGGGTGGGACAATACCGTGCAGGTGAGAGAAGCGTCTAGGAATTGGTAGTGAAGCCAAGGGGCGTGCGAAGTTCATCTGAACTTACACTTGAACGTTCGGTGCCGCTTTTCAGATATGGGACACGCGTCAAACCCGTTCCATCTCCTCCTTCTACGGTCCTCATGTCTGCGGCGACGCTCTCGACTTTCTCTCCCCAACCCAACTCGTTACCGGATCCTACCGAAAAGAGAACCCCCTCCAGACATGGTCTATTGCATCCTTTTCGACTTCATCATCGTCATCGACACCACCAGCACCGCTATCATCAACCTCCTCACCCGGCGTGGAACCCGAGACGGTACCATGGTGTCACGCCGATAACCCGGACCCACTCACCAGTCTCCTGTACTCGGTCAACGTCAGCAGGAGCGGCAAGTACGTCGTTGCCGCGGGAGGGATGGCGACATGCGTCAAGGTGTTCAGCACCATCACAAAGAGGGTAAGCTGCTCCGAGTGGTATCCGCGATTGGGAGCATCTCCTGACGCAATGATTTCTCGTTCTTGTCAGCCGATGGGCATGGTGACCAACCTCCCTGGAACGGTGTATTCAGCGGCCATGAGCAACGACGAGAAGATGGTGGCTTTCGGGGGGAGTTCCATGGAGCTGTCCATGTACGACGTGGACCTCGTTGGGTTGACGGACTTTCTGTATTGAGAATGTCGTTCGAAAGTTCAAGATCCGGCGCCTTCAATTTCCCACTTTGGGATTGGGCATTTGCTACGCTTACTGCTACTTATGGAGTTTCTAGCCTAGCTTTGAAGATCGTGTCGTCGATCGGGCTAGATCGAGATTAGCTACGCGCCGACGGGCTTGGCAGTTTGTCGCTGCCAGCAAATCGATCTGCATCCGTTCCCCACGCTACGAGCCGTTCCTCGTAAGGGTCATATGTCTCTGACCCGCTGATCCGCTGAGGACCCGGAACATGGCAGCGTAGGTAACCCTCGTTGCAACCGTAGCGAGGAAAACCACCGCCAGCCCCACTCTCCAGAGTCTCACCCGTTCCCCGAAATAAATCAGTTTATCGTCCGCCCCCAGCGCGCCAGGGGCTTCGCTGGCCGCATGCAAAACACGCTCACGCGTCCTCGTCCCGTTCCTGTTCCAACAAGTCCAGGAGCTCCGCATGGGCCTCCTCTAACGTCGGCCTGACCTTCTCGAACCACACCCTATTCCTCCTGACCTCTTTTCGGACGTGGGATGCCAGGTACCAATACCTTGGACGATAGGTCCTGATCTCCTCTCCTTCCTCTCCATCGTCCATGGACACGGTTACGCAGGTGGCAGTAAGGGTGTTTTCCACCCATTCCTGGAGTTCCGGTTGGGCAGGTGAGTCGGAATCGAGAACCAGGAGGTGAGATGGTGGGTAGAGGGTGCTGGGGGCGTCGGGATAGGGTGCTGGTGTACGGGACGTGCGGACCAGCATGCATCCTCGAAGACGAGGTGATATGGTGTCGGATGAAAAGTCGTCCACGTCGGCATATTCAACGAAGTTGCACTGACCAGGAGAAGGGAGGATGCTGGTCAAGGCCCCGTTCTTCGTCTCGAACATAAAAAGGGTCAAGGATCTTTTCGAAGCTCACCGTGAATAGCACAGCACTCGGTAACGCCAGAGTTTCCATTTGCAGCTGCACCTGTACCCAGTAATGTGGTTCCGGAGGATCGTGGTCCTCTGGCTCCTCCTGCAGTTGTCGTAAAGGACATTTGATCTCGACCACCACCCCTGTGTCCACCTCCACTCCATCCACGGAGGCGCCCAGCCAAGGATGTGTCTCGTGGGAGAGCAGTCCGAATCCTTCGATCCTCCGATTGGTCAACCGTTCGTATATGGACAGAGCTACGGGTTCGAATGCCACTCCCCAGCGGGTGGCTGTGGTGTTTTTCCCTTTTTGACGCCGACCCGGAGTACCGAGCTTGCGGCCAAAGATGGACGCAGCGTTCGCGAAGGGAGAGAGGGCGAACTCTGCGTCATAGTGGTGCAGATCGGTCGGAACGTTGTATTCGGCGTAATAGTCTTCCAAGGTCGTCTCGTTGCGGGGGAGAAACGCTGTTGCTTCCGATGCCTGAGCGCGGGGGGAACGAGAGAGGCGACAAGATTGAGAAAGGTAGCTCGTCGAAGCTTGCGCTCGCGGATACGCGCGCCTTTCCTCACCGTGATGAGCAACCTTCTCGCGTCGTGCCATTCTGGAGATCTTTGCACGATCTCTTCGCGTTTCCTCAGTTCTTCCAGTCGTTGTCTGATCAGAGATGCGACGGGAGCTGTGGAGAGTGCGAGTGGTGATGTAGGAAGCGTGGGAAGGGCGTCGAGCTTGGCGCGCAGTGCAAGGGAAGCGACCGGTAACGATGGAAGCTGCGGAACTACCAAAGGTATTGTTGTTGCCAGACGTCGGGCGACCATGTTGCAAGTTTCCGCCAAGTATGAGAGCGTGACTTCCTGGAGCCGGAAGGTAGCTAGACCAGGCACGGAGGGCAGAGATGCCAAATTCAACGGATCGGCCCGTGAGACTTTGGGACGGAAGAGCGAGGAACCCCGAGAGCTGTACAAGATTGTGAGACGAAGAGGCAAAGAAGAGAGTCCGAACGATGCGGACACTTCCACGCGTTTCGCGTCTCTGTCGCTCCCGCCGCCAAAGAGAATCGCTGTCCAAAGAGACGGCAGAAGCCTGCCACAGGGTGATATAGGCAGAGAGACAGGAAGAACTGGCAGGGGTCAGGACTCAAGAAGCGCATCCCGGCATATCCACTCACGATGCTTCGATCCCGTACTCCTGGCGGTCCCTCACATCTCCAGGAACGATACGTCTTCAAGTACATCCGTCTGAAATGCGTCGACATGGCACGCACCATCGAGTTCTACCAATCCCTCGGCATGTCCATCGACTGGGAAGCCAACCAGTTCAACTTCCTACCACCAGCGCCGGCGACCACCGTGGAGAAGGACAAGGACAGAGACAAGCGCGAGGTCCAGGAACTCCTCATGGAAAAGGACGAGCCCGAAAAGCTCGTGGCCCTGAGCTATCGACCGACGGGCAAGGAGGTGTCGACCCACAACGTCCAGCTCATCCTGCAGAGGGACTCGACCGCGGACTTTTTGGAGGAGGTGGGCGTGCCCGTACCCTCCGGAGGTGCGGGCGCAGGAGGAGGTGCGGCGGCAGGGGAACCGGTCGCGGCGAGGGAGACCTTGCTGTCGCGGGATGCCAGCGTGGGTGCAAAGAAGCCCCACAACTACGAGTATCTCGTCATCTACGTCCATTTTGTCCAACGACTCGCAAAGCGACTTCAAGGGAAGGGGTTCGAGCTGGTCCTCGAGCCTCTCAGCATCGCCGAGGTCAAGATGTGCATCATGAGGGATCCCAACGGGATGGAGGTTCGACTGATGGAGCTGACAGACAGTCAGCTGAACGTGCCGTCCACGAAAAAGCAGTGGTACGCGAGGTTGGGTTACTACGTCGTGCCCACCGCGCAGGCAGAGGCGACGGTGCGGTGGTACGAGACCATACTGGCCACCACCCGGACTCGGACAGCCCAGGGTCAGCGCATCACGACCCTCGACCTCGCGGGTTCGAGAGGATCCACACGAGGTGGAGGGGGAGGAGGAGGGATGGGTGGCCTCGACTCAAAGTCGGGCACCCCGAGCATGGACTCTCGACCCATTTCTCGAAAGAAGCCTGGAGCTGCCGCTACGGTCCGTCAAGCCATCACTCAGGGACAAGGGTTTCGACTGGTGGACACGGAAGATTTCATCGTGGGACTATCGAGATCCCTCTACTACTGGTTGGGAAACGACCTTCGATCGGCCAGCTGCTCCATTTGCTTTACCGAGCACGCCGACTTCGGAACCCGGCGGGACGGGGAGATGAGCAACCGTCGGGACAGCAAGCTCCTTGGATTCGGCTTTGAGGTGCCCAACATGGACGCCGTCATCAACCAGCTGCGATACGAGTTTAAAGACGATCTAGAGTGGGCGAGGGAGAGACAGAGGATCCAAGGTGTGGGCACCGTCGTCAGGTTGTTCGACAAGGTCAACCAGGTGTGGATCGAGCTGTTTGCACAGAAGGGTGCGGAGAAGGAGGTGATACGAGCAGGAGGGGAAGGAGGAGACGGAGCGGGAGGCGACGGTCTCAAGCAGGGACCCAAGATCGAGTACGCTATCGACTTCAACCACTTGTCGGGTCACGCTCGCGTCCTTTCCGCAGGAGCAGTCTACCGCGTTCGAAGACCCGAGGACACGACCATCACTCTGGCCGAACACGCGAAGCTCATCGCTGAGGCTGGGGCTCCTCTTCCGCCGCCCCGACCGACTTCCGCTCAGTCCGAAGCCGCGAGCGAAACGTCCATGGGGTCGTCACAATCCCTACACATGGTTGGGAGAAGCAACGACGACATTCGGCCACAGCCGCCGGACGATGGGGCGGCGGGTGGAAAGGGAGGGGCTCAGCTACGAAATACGAAGGCCGTGCGAGAGGCAAGGGCTGCGCGGGAGCAGCGCTATGCCTTCTTGAGCAGGCACAAAAGCGGCTCGGCAACATGGTGAATCGATTTCTGATTCAATAGATTCAATAGAACGGCAATCTGCGCTCATATCCCACACGTGGAACTTGTGATCGTAAAATGAACAGGTCCCTAATATCTCCGTCGGATGTTCGCGTTCTGTCCCATAACTCCAGTCCACTCCGTACGCTAGCGATCTATGCTGCTTGTAAGCCACGAGAGTGCCTACGGAAGCCGAGTCTGTAGCAATCATACGGTTAGTTTACCTGGAAGATCCTTCCAAAACTGTCGGTTCTTACCTATGTCAACGTGTAATACTTTGACGCCGCCGTGCATGCACGCCGCAAGCAGACGCGTTGGATCACGAGGGTGCCACTTCAACCGCCATACCCCACCTCCCGCTTGGTAATCTATCAGAGGGCTCCTCATGGCGCGCGTGTCCCAAATGAGAACGCGCTCGTCGTAACTACGGCGAGATAAGCATGGTAACGTTTTTGGCTTCACACTGAAACTACACCTTACCTGCCAGTTGCAAGGATATGTTGCCGATGAGGATGTGATTGTATGCTGCAGACGCCGGCTTCGTGCCTGTTTGGAGGACGATTAGATCTAGATTCAGTAACTCCGAAGATATTTGCGCTCCCAGACTCCATCTCTTTTTTCTAAACCCGACCTTACCGTCTACTTGTAAGACTTGGCGCATCCGTTCCCATTCGAGTGTCCCACCTCTTGAGCAACGCGTCGTCTCCGCCCGTGAAGACGGTAGCAGGATCCCAATAGTCAAAAGCAGCGATCCATGCCTCAAACTCATGTGCGTGCCATTCCATCGCCTTGCGGATCTGGCCGCCTGCAAGACTGAGGAGAGAGATGTTGCCGTCGCTTTCGCTCACGACTAACTTTGGGTCCGCGCTGGGAGGTCGAAACCCACGCTGTCAGTCTCTTCGAAAGCCGTTACTGGCTGGGTGTCGCATAGATCTCACCTTGCATCGAGTCGGTTCGACCAATCCAACGAGAGGCTTAGAATTCCGTCTTTGCCGTTGTGAAAGGTGGAAACGGGGAGCAATTCTGGGAAACACTATCGACGATGTTCTGATTTCAGTTTCCTGTACCCTGCGGCCTGTAGCGATGCTAGAGCGACTTCGAGCACCTCATCCAGCTTGTACAGTTTCGTGTGACCAAGAGCATCTACTACAGCAAGCTGTGGACTGCCATCGATGGTATGGTGGGACCTTCATGACGCATCTTTTTCTCAGCTCCTGGCTCTTCGACTACTTGGTCCGCGACCGGAGACGGACTGCATACCATTTCATGTCGAGGATCGCTCCACCATTCATCCGATACTGCTCTTTACTGAGAAAAGTACAGCACTATCAGTCACGTGCCAAGACCCGTTTCCCATCAAAGAAGCCGCAAACTCACACCGACACGAATCCCATGTTGTCATCGTATGGATTAGAAGGCTTGACCGTATATACCAGAAGCCTTCCGAGTCTACTAGCGGGCGCATCCTCAGGCTGATCATCATCCTCCGCATCCCCAGCGTTGACCCCAGGTGGTGGCTTTTGATCTGCTGCCGGCTCCTCTACGGGGTTTGAGGTGGTGGCAGCAGGAACCCAGAGACCCCCATCCTTCACCACCTGGTATGTTCCGACGACGACAACTTCGCTGCGATTGGAGATGGGACAGAACTCGACCGCGTCTGCGCTGTACTCTGTATCTATTGGGACGTGCAGCCTTGTCCTTGCCTTCATCATTACCGTGCTTTGCAAGCAGCTGGGAGCGAGCATCAACGGAAGTGACTCTGAGAGAGTGGCGCGAATGTTGATACAACTTCGACAGTCACCTGCGCTCTGCTTGTCCGAAACCTTGCGCAGCAAAGTTCGGCTCGTGTCCAGTCGCTGACAGTCCACGAAAGATTCCAATTCTTTCCATGCCCTCTCCAGTGCGATTCCTCTCGAGAGGTAAGGGCCGGCTTGGGACATACAACGAATCTCATGACTCTATTGGATACACAACGACGATTTAGGAAAATAAAAAAAAAGAAAACGAAAAAGATTGAAAGTCACAACGCGCGTCCCGGCCTAGTAGCCACCGTACGATCCACCTCCACCGTAGGAAGATCCACCACCGCCGTACGATCCACCTCCCCCGTAAGACGAGCCACCTCCTCCGTACGAAGACCCTCCTCCGTAGCCCCCGCTGCTTCCTCCTCGGCTTCCTCCGTAACCACCACCACCACCGCCGCCGCCGCCGCCGCCGTAACCACCTCCGTAACCACCACCGCCACCGCCTCGGCTACCGCCGTATCCACCACCGCCACCGCCACCACGACCTCCGTAGCGACCACCGCCCGAGCTTCCCTTGGGTGGACAGTGCAGTGCCATGGTCTCGAGCTCCTGGGACACCTGCTGCCCAGCGTCCTTCATCAGGTCCACGAGCTCCCTAGCCGAGTTGCGGTCCTGCTTGGAACCTCGGGAGAAGAAGGTGTAGGCTGTTCCGACCGTGTCGGCGCCACGAGCCGTTCGACCGATGCGGTGGACGTAGTCCTCGACATTGTTGGGGAAGTCGTAGTCTAGCAAACGTAAAGCAGTCAGGTAAACGGAGAAAGGGAAAGGAACCGAGACGCAGAAAAAAAAAGTCAAGAAAGAGGGCAATACTCACTGACGACAAAGGCAAGGTCTTTCACATCGAGCCCGCGAGCGGCTACATCGGTGGCTACGAGGATGGGACACCTTCCGTCCTTGAACTCACGGAGGGCATAGTCTCGCTCCTGCTGAGTCTTGTCCCCGTGGATGGTCACGGCGCGCCAATTCTGGGAGTTCATGGCCTGGACGAGACGATCACACAGGAACTTCTTGTTGCAGAAGATGACCGTGCGACGCATGGTCCGGGTCGCTTCCGGTTCGGGGAGGGACTTCCAGATCTCCGCAAGGGTTTGCCAGAGAGCCTGCTCCTTTTCCATCTCGTCAACCACGCGGACAATTTGGGTGATACGCTTGTTGGCCTGGAGTTCCGTGGATCCGACCTGGACGGTGATGTGGTCGGCGGAAAGGAAATCGTGAGCGAGTCGCTGGACCGATTTCGGCCACGTTGCCGACCAGAAGAGCATTTGTCGGTCTGAGAAGAAGGAAGGTAAGAAAGTCACGCTACTGAGCCAATACTTTAAAGGATAAGTACCTGGGCGGATCTGAGCGAGGATGTCACGCAAAGGCTGTTCAAAACCCATATCAAGCATGCGGTCGGCTTCGTCGAGGACGAGGTAGGTGATGCGCCGCAAGTTGGTCTTGCCAGATTGGATGAGATCAAGAAGACGACCAGGTGTGGCAACAATAAACTGGGGGCTTCGGCTGAGGTCGCCGATCTGAGGGCCCTTGGAAGCGCCACCATAAAGGCAGGTGGAGCGGATTCCAAGAGCTCTGCCGTGTCCGTTGGCAACCTCCTGGATCTGCACGGCGAGCTCGCGGGTCGGTGCAAGGACGAGGACGATGGGTCCGTCGCCACGCTCCACAGGTGCCTGATCGAGGATGTGCACCAGAGCCGGGAGAACGAAAGAAAGCGTCTTTCCAGATCCGGTCTGGGCGATGCCGACCACGTTCCGCCCGGAAAGGGCCATGGGGAAACCCTGCGCCTGAATGGGGGTAGGGGACGTGAAACCGCTCTGCGTGAGGAGGTTCATGACGGGAGCCGGCCAGTTGGCAGTCTCAAACTTGAGCATAGGCCTGAAGGACCAAGTGAGGGTGAGTAACGAGGATGCGAAGAATACAGAAGAAAGGAAGAAAAATAAAATAAAAGAGACAGCTGCGAACATACTTTGGAATGTCCTTTCCGGTCAAGGTCATGCCATGCTCCTTGCGGAAGGCGGCGACCTCGTGGTCGGGCATAGCATCGAGAAGCTCGCGGTTCAAGGTAGCGGAGAAGTCGCGACGGAAGGGGGCCAGGTTGGTGAAAACGGGGTTCCTTTCGTAGACGTGGTTGATGTCACCGGGACGACCACCCGCCATGCCACCGGAGGGACGTCCGTAACCTCCAGACGAACCGCCGTAACCGCCGCCGCCGCCGTAACCACCACCACCACCACCGCTCGGCCTTCCTCCTCCGTAAGGCTGGAAGCGAGAGGTAGAAGCTGATGAGGAAGAGCCGTAGCCAGCACCTCCGCCGCTACCGTAAGAAGGGTTGTAGGATGGCATGCTGGGCGTGTGAGAGAACGAGAGAGGAGAAGAGCGAGGTGATTGGGGACGAGAGGTCGTTGCAGATGGGATCCGAGCAAGCTGGAGAGGGGGGGCTGCTGGGAGTAAATAAGGAGGCTGTATGGGTCTCTATTCGAAGCCGTTGTCCGTGCTCTATGTAGATATTGATCTTGTATTTGGAGAGAGGAGTCAAACAACAAGAAGAGGGGGAGGGGAAGAGATGGGCGGGAAAGGAGAGAGAGAGACGGAGTCGACTTGGGACTGCGCAGGGAAAAGAAAGGCGGAGAAGAAGGGGAGAGAGAGAGTCCGAGGGAAAAGACAAAAAAGCGCTTCGACAGGATGCAGATCAAGCACTGCGCCGCAAAACCAATCTTTGGACAGTGCCCATGTTCCGTCGCTCCTCAGTCACGACGGCATATCGGTACTGTATATTACAAGGGCAGAGAGCAAGGGGCGGCAAAGATCGTGAAGAAAGAGAGCCGGGCGGGAAAGAGGTGCGGAGCATGGGATATATGTTGCTCAGAGTTGCTGGACAAGAGCGCGAGTGGCAAGACTGCGAGCGAAGGGAGGTGAGGGATCGAAGCTACACAAGAGAAAAGCTGCAGATCAGGAGCTTATCCAATTGACGCATCAAAGTTGCGCTCTTGGACGTTCCCGGCGAAAGAGCTGCCTCGGGGTCGGACTGAGTTGACGTTCTGCGGTGCAGGCAGCAGGATCAGCGATCTGCCTAATTTATTCGGACATGACTCACCCCCTTTGTTCGGACGTATGACATCGTGAACTGCATGCATGAAAAGCGCTGGCACCAATCTTGCGACGTGGTCCACGGAGCCCTCGGCGAAGAACGACGATTACATTCACCATGCTAGCAGCCGATGATAGCAGCGACGTCGAGCATCTTGATCTGCCTCTGCATCCGACAAAAAGCAAATCGACAAACATCGACATTTCGACCGTAGACCACGTCCACATCTTCGACTCCAGAACGACCTTATCAGAGAAAAGGCTAAACACCGGGATAATAGAGAGCGCAGATGCGGATGCGGACCATGTCATATACAAGGTCGACACGCTGGCGTGCATCGATGCATCTCAGGTGGGTTCACAACACCGAACGAGCGAACGATGATCAACTGCCGGAATTGCTGGCAAGGTCGAACGGGAAGGACCTGCATAAAACCTTTGTGGAAAGAGCTGTCCATGGACCCGCGTTTATGAGACCGGCAGGACCGGATCCGATTGGCTTGGGCACAGCGCATACAGGATTTATACTTTGATCGAGCTAACGCTCCGAGGCGCGGACTACCAGGGATCTAAGAACTTCAGCGCAATCTCCGCTGTTCACGCGGACCAAGGATTATGCATCACCATTGACAAGCACATACACCTGCTCAATGCGGCGTGCTCCACCCACCTCACCACTATCGTTCTAGGTGCGTGTCACTCGAGCAGGAACCGATGATCAAAGAGGTATCCCTGAGCCGATCCATTGATCTTGACCAGACTCTCCTGCTGAGCGTACCGCTTTCAGCCATACTGCTGCGTTTGCAGTCGTCGCCGACAACTTGGGGACGATTCACTTTATTCATACCGAGAGCTCGACCGTACTCCTTTCTCGGGATTTGCTGACGGGACCTCTTGAGGATGACGGCACATCCACTTTCAAGTATTTGGGATTCGTCCGCAAACCGAGGTGGGCGTTAGCGGCGACATGCAGGAAGTTGATAGGAAAACTCGACTTTTGGCTCACTGCAGTTCCCTTAGCGAAGCAACGGAAGAGCTCCTGGTCGTTCTACGTAACATGGTCCTCTTCCGATTCACAAATATCGATCTTCGAAGCTTGGAGAGAGCGATGGCTGACGGGAACCTGGCTCTTGTTCAAGAAGTGAGATCCCTCGGGGACTTTGTGATCGTGTATACCTCGTCTAATGCATCCGCACAATCAGCTTCATCAGGCGATTGAAGTTGAGGAAGTGGATTTCAACCAAGGCTCTACGGGGTTAACTCAGTTGCGGGATCTGATTCCAAATCTAGATCGAACAGGGAGAGAAAGACTTGTGGTGGTTGGTGAAGGTACGCGGGAGCTTAACAACTCGTGGGAATCTGTTCAAAGCACCAGGTCACTGATAAACCGGGTTTGCAGGCAAGCAGCCACTCACGGTGTGGCAGAAGTCTAGGCTTACTAAAAAGACAATCAAAACGGATTTTGTGGAGCGGATGTTAAAGGGATGCAAGCTGCAGAAGGTTCAAGTGGATGAGGGCCTGCTTTTGTTGCTGGACGACGCAGGAAATCTGTCAATATGGGACATCGACCGGTTAGTGACCTCATGGTTTTCGGGCGTGAGAAGCGTTGAAGGCTCAGCGGCGCGTTCCAGATTGTTCGTTCTTCATCAATTTCGAAATACGGGCATAGTCGACTTCTCCGTATCGAGGCAACCATCAACCTCTGGACGCGGATCGCTGACTTTATTTGCTTTAGTCGACGATCTCTCTGAGCCATCTCGACTGCTAAAGATCATCAGCCTTCCTGACTTCACTGAGACTCATCGAATGTCTGTGGCGCAAGATTCCTGGCTCGTAACGTCTCAAACGAAGGGAAGGGCACAGGGTGACGAGCAAATACGCTTCATCGAAGGACTAGCGGATGGTAGCGGCGGGTACGTTTTCTTCTTTGCTGATCTTCTTGGAGCATTTTCTGAACCCGATGTCCAAAGAGTCTCAAAATTGTATGTTCGAGCTTTGTCACAAACTGTTCCGCTCTACCGCTTCGAGCAACTGCTTCACAGCAAACAATTTGACGAAGCGGAGAGATTTGCCGAGAGCTTCGCTTTGGACGTGCAATTCGTGCTAAAGGCTAAGCTAAAGCATATGGCATTGGAGATGGATAACGATGAGATGAGAAAGGATGGCGCTCTGGACTTGTTCTTGGATCGTATTTTTGCCGACCTCAAGGACGTTGAGGTAGGCATTTGCGCCATTCGTTAGTACTTCCGAACGAATCACTCATCTTCCTCACAGGACGACGCATTCTGTCTTGAGTTCTGCTTGCGGACCGTTATGCCTACATTCAAGGCTACCTATCGCTTGCTTGCCTTTGCTCGAACCTTATCACAAAACGCAGCGGGGAACACCAATACCACTGCCACGCCTGCCATTATCGATGCGGTTTACCAGGCGATTCGGAGGATCGGAACTTATCAGCTGATCGCGTTTGAGAGGTTAAACGCCCGGGGAGGCCAAACTGCCCCGGGCATGCAAGGGGAAGCAATAGATGCGGCAGATGGATTCTGCGCTCGTGAATGGCAGATGCTACGTATGGCCAACATGGCCACACAGATCAGGGAGTTACTGCGGGATGGGGACTTGCGGCTTGCAGTGGTCATCTGGAAGCGACATTACCTCGGTAAGTCTCGGAGTCTTTGAATGACTTGCCTGCGAAAGCTTGCTGAGATCTTCGATGTTTCAGATGAGGGTCTTCTCTCTCATATCCACGACATTGTCTCGGATATACCCGAGCATGCTTCCCTGGACGAATTTGTGCCTTGGCTACGGATGGAGGTCCTTCCGATCGTACAGCAAAGCGCGGATCGCACCAAACTGGCGCTGTGGATCGACAGCCGGGCTCGACTCGTCGAAGCTCGAGAAAAACGCCCACAAGGTGCTCTGGAGGTTGTGCGACTTCTCGATAAAGTGGCCCTGCCCGGCATGTCTGAGCCAGTTGGCGATGGGCGAGTAGCTACCAGCGATCAGCAGCTCTTCACTCCCGCAACCCCCGCGTTCTACGTCAAAAGCGCCGTTTTGTTTGCTCAAACTAGCGGTATCTCTACCTTTGGCTTCGAAAGCAGCAGCGGAAAGGTCTGGGCAAATGGGCTAAAAAAGCAGCTTGAGGACCTTGTGTACCTTTGGGACAAGCACGATTTTTGCGCTACCCTCAGTGACTACAGCCAGTTGACGCTCAACGACATCGCAAAGAACCTTTTGGACCGCGTTGCGGCCCCGGAGCTCTTAGGAGAGGCCATTGAAAAACACTTCGCGCCTTACGTGACAAAGAACGGGCTCAACTTAGAGGAGCTGCTTGCAGAGTACTGCGTGGACCTCATGGACGGATCGGTGTCAGCCGGTGCACAGAAAGCAGCAGTGAATGACAGCTCCTGGCAGGCCAGGGTTCTTGCCATTCTGCAGTGCATGGAAGATCTTGAGACCAAGGTTGATGTGGTGATGGAGCTGATGAAACGCACGTCGGTGCCTTGGAGCGAGGACGTTGGCGATGTCTTCCTGGAGACGCTGCGATACCCCAGTTCCCGAAGGAAAGACGAGCTTCGGGAGCAGTACAGGCTTCTCAAGCTCAAGCGGATGCTGGTCATGTATGGCATCCCCTCGTTCAATATTTCGGACAAGACGCTGGCAAAAGCTCTACTCCCACGGATTCTGTCCCGCCTCGAGTTCCCTTGGGCAATGAAAGACGCTGTCCAGGTCGTAAGCGCATATCACCATTTAAGCAAAAAGGAAGCTTACCGACTCCGATTGACAAACCTGCTCGAAGCTGGATTGATAGATCGTGCCATCAGTCTGCTTCAAACGGGATGCGAGGACCCGGCAGCAGATATGCCCACAGCGGACGACGATGGCTTGGGCCTCGAGTTGGACGTACACCTGGATGCCATTGAGCAAGTCGGCGTAGGCAAGGAAATCTTGAACTACCTGGAGCTCGTTATGCAGGACGCTGTAGAAATGCAGTCGATCGCTTCACTATGTGACGAAGCGAAGAAAACGTTCTCGTGGGCGATCAAGGCGGCTGTTGCTCTATGTCAGGCGATTGTTCTCATTCAAGATCACCTTCAAGGCGTTCAGGGAGGGACGAACGTTCCGATGAGCTCGTCCGTGGGAGCATCTGTTCCCGCCGGGGCGCCTACCTTTACGCACAGAGCGCTCCTAGCCTCGGCGCTGGATCCCGACTTTTGCGGTTACGAGAACGCAAAGGACAAACTGCAGAGTTTATGCGCCCTGTTTGAGGAGTTCGATGTCATGATGACCTTATCGGACTTTGCGCGCGAACCGCCACGTAGAGCAGTCTTGGCGAGATTCGCCAAAAAGGTGTTCAAATATGTTGGAAACGTAGCGACAGCGGACCTCGACTCGAAGCGCGGACGCGGCAAGGGAAAGGGCAAAGAACGATTGGAAGCGGCGGTGAAAAACGAAAGCACAGAAGGCGACTCAACTCATGGAGCTCTTTACCGACTTGCTGCAGTGCTCGGTTTTGAACGATCAAGATTGCGGGGCCTGCTCGCGGAGGAAGCAGCCCGTAACGGTGACTTCCCCTCGGCGCTTGCCCTCTGCAGAGAGCTGTTCGACAAGTCTCCCGATGGCGAGACGGCCCGCACTTTACAGCGAGTGGCACATTTGCTTACATTGTTTGCTGCGGACAATGACGGACAAGTGTTTCGCGACGCACGTGCCACAAAAGGAAGCCGATCATCCCGCATCACAGCCCGCATCGCGCGGCTTGCCGCGCAGGCTTTATGCGTTTGTGACGAGGATGCCCTTGAAGCCGCGCTGGACGCGTTCAAGAACTACGAGCTGCTTCACACTGTATTCACGCAATGCGATGCAGGAGACTACGAGGCCCTAGTTGCCCGAGACTCCCGCTCCGAGTCGTCCAAAGTGCCGGCAGACACAGCGGCGGCTAGCGGTTCGAGCGGTTCGTTATCATATGCGATGCCGTCCGCGTCGACAGAACGCAGGCCTGAAGTGAGTGAGCCTGTTATGGCTCGGGACGAAATGGAGTTGGCCAATATTGGCGACCGCTTCTCGGCAACTTTGTTTTCGGAGTATTTCCGGGAGAGTAGCCTCGTGCTGTCCACCCAGCAGGCTATGAGGCTCGCCTGCGCCTTCGTTCTCGACACCACTGCAGCAACACCCCAGAACTCTGCCTTGCCTGGTCTCCAAGGAGAATCAACTACCGAAGTTGGCACCTCCGGGAAGGGCAAGCACAAATCGGCCAGAGGCCATCCTGGTTATTCGGGCCGCTTGCTCGCAGAGTACTTGATTGCGAACAAGAGCTTGCAGACTGTTCTTCGTGTATTACAACGAGCAAAGGAAGCAGTTCTTCGTGTAGGCGGTACTCGTGAAACTGCTACATGGGACAGCGTCATTGCGTTCCACTTTGAGACTCTTGGACGTCTCCTCACAGCCGTCATGAATTCCCGAACGATTGATCAACGACTTGCCGTAGGATGTCTGGTCTCACTTCCTCTCAAGCAAGCTTTCGACGCTTATAAGGCTGGCATGAGCAGCACAGGACAGGAATACGCGCGTGTGCTGCGCATAGCCGGCATTGGAATCGCAGTCGCAACCGCCTGGAAGCAACGATCATTCCGCATCAGCTGCGAGGACTTGGCGGCCAACGCAAAGTGGTGGTATCAACTGCGTCTCCTGGGTATCCCCTTTGACAAGGACACCTTCAAGTACCGCACCGAGACCGGAGGCAATCAGCGTAGGATCGTGCCGCTTTTGCTCGCCCGTACCGGATTCGACATCCTAACGGCCCTGGAGTTTGCCAGAAGCTACGGCATTGAGGACGACTTTGTCATTATCGAATTTGTCACCGGACTTGTGAGAACCGCAGATGAGGATTCTGAATACCAGTCACGGGTAGCTGGTATTCTGGATGATGCAGTCAACAAAGAGCGTTTGCTGACCGCGCTTGAAGGTGCTTGCTTGAAGCGAATATCCTCTTACGATTACGAGCGCATCCTGTTCGTATCAACGCAAATCTTGCGTCTCAAACCGACCTCTGAGGCTGCTCGAACCGCACGTGAAGTTGTCGGCGTGTTGTCTGACTATGGAAGAACGACGAAACCTTCCTTGGAAGAGTTGCAGGAAGCAAAGCGGACATTGACAGGGATCTCAGGAGTTTCCGAACAGGACACTTTGGCAGCTCTACTGCAAGAATTCCCAAGGAGCCAGCAGCGACTTCCATTCCACGCGCTCGCTGTAGATCCGTGGCATGTACTTCATGCGGAAATGGCAGAGGATGCTATTCCGCGACTCAGGCCGCTCAGAAAGGCGCTTGACCTCAACCTCGACCAGTTCTATGTAGTCGCCATCGACAATATGTTCATTTCGCTGGCTGCCGCTACGGGAACACCTAATACTACAAGCCGCCTCCGCTTCGCTGACGTCAAGCGGCTTGTATCGCACATTAGTGACGATACTACCGCTATCGACACGCTGCTAGGAGTGGCTGCCCGCTTCCCGTGTGGTACCGATCGTGTAAGTGCCTACCGGATGGCATTTGCTCGGGCTGAACGTTTAAAACCACAAGCACCCGGGCCTGATGGTCACCCTATCAAGCGCCGCGCTGTGGAAATCCGAGAGCAGCTGATCCTGACCGAAACCGAGCATCAGCTTCGTAGCTTGGACATGGCCGACATGCAGCAACACATCGCCGTACACGATAAGATGACGTCCCTGATGCACAACCTGTACTGGTCGAAGAGCGAAGTGGCTTTGGATCCTAGGAATGACCTCGATCTCCACGGAGTCGTCAACGACATCGCAAAGCGAAACGGAGTTGATGCCGATGGTTTCCGTACCTATCTTATCGGCAAGTGGCTGGCCGCGGAGGTTCCGATTAGCGAAGAAGAGCGTGAGATGTACCTTCCTTCGATGAGGGTGCAGATCCATAATGGCGTCAATTCGCGCGATGAGGTGGCCATCCAAATGCGTCTCCTTTACCTCCTCCGCGCCCTACCCGTTGCAGACGGGATCCACTACCTCCTCAACTTCGTCACTCAGCCAACCTCAAAGATCTTCACGCTGAACCGCGTTCGTGCCCTGAGCGTGCTCTTCCAGCTAGCGAGCCCAAAGGAACTCGCAAAGGACGGTTACGAGGACATCAAAAACTACATGCAAATGCTCTTATATCTCGCCGACTTCGAAGAGCTCCGCATCGTCATCTCACTCAAAGAGTTCGAAAAGTGTGACAAAAAGGCTTTTGTGCGGTCCCTCTGGGTGAACCACAAAGACGAGCTTAAGGTCGTTCAACTCATCTGCAACATTTGCCTCGATTACGGCGTGCACGACCTGTCACTCTGGGAAAGCGCCTTGCACCGTCTGCTCGATAAGCACGTGTACCGCTATCTCCTCGGGATCCTCGAACATCTGACCTCCGTCAGCCGGCTCGCCCAGCTTCGGACGCTGCCGCAAATCTGGGACGGAGTGTTGTTGGGCTGTCTGACCCTCCTTGCCGACCCGCAGGAACCCACCACCTTGGCCATGCAGGAACGGGTGCTGACACTCGTTCAAAAGTGCCCCTTCGTGACAGAGATACAAGTCGAACGTTTCGTTGACCACTTCGCGAAGGCGGCACTGCAGACTCCTGCAACCTTCGAAGATCTCCTTTACGCACTTCGAGGCATGGCGGCTCTTCCGCCAGCTCCGGGTCTGGCCGAAGCTATAGAGAAAACGGTTTCGAGACTTGATTCAGCTGAATTGATCATGGCGCTGGATGCCATGACTGGCGAACATGGCGTCCCTGGTCCACATGTCGAGCAAGGAGAGCAACTACAGCAGCAGCAGCAGCAACGAACCTGTACCTTCACGGCCACCGACACTTGGATTGGAAAGGTAAGATCTGATGTCCATGAGCGAGATCACTTCTTCATAGAGTTTAATCAACTTCTTGTCTTCAATGCAGACATGGGTTACGCGCGCCATCTACGATCGTATCGACGCTTCTGGAGCGTACGAGCATCTCCTTTCCACTCGGACGCACCATGCGGCGTTCGTAACCCATCTCATTGCCTGCGACCGCGCCGAAAGACTTGTTCGAGCCCTGGTCGCCGCTCAACGGTATGCCAAGGATGAGTCGAACCATCTATATCAGCGTTGACGTGAACTTTTCGCATATACAGCATAACTGGAGCAGCCGATGTTGTAAAGCAGTACTACGAGGCCCATCCGCCGACGCCCGAAGATATTGCCCCTGCTGATCTCATACAGGTGCGTTCAGTATCCGCCGCACGTCTCCCTGTCGTGCTCACCGCTAAAGATCTTTTCGTATAGACATTCCTTGACACCCATCCTGCATGACTTTGCGATGTAAAATAGCGGTAATTTTCGCCTTGTACCCATGTATTTCTATCCTGTCGCATTGTTCCCCCACTTTATACTAGCTAGTCGACCATCCAAAAATTGAACTGGATCGCAAAGAGTCCCCTGGCTCTTCACGATCGCCATCAAACCCCGCCATGATCCTTGCGAAAGCGCATGATGCTGAGTCCTTCCGACCCGGCCCGCCTGGTCATGACCACATCGGACGTGTAACCTCCGAGCTCCCGCATCCTCTCGCTGATCTCCTCTGGCCTGTTCTCGTTGATGACCACCATGTAGAACAGACCGCGAGGAGACAGCATCCGGGGGACCAAGGGAAGCACCCGGTCGATGACCTCCCTGCCGTCCACGCCACCGGCCCAGCTTGCCTCGATGGAGTGGGAGCCGACCTCCTCGGACGGGGTGACGACGTACGGTGGGTTGAAGAGCAGCAGGTCGACGAGGTTGTCGCTCCGGAACGGGGGAAAGAGGTCCGCTCTCACGACGTCCATCGGAACCCTGTTCTGAGCTCCCGTGAGCCGCGTGGCATCGTTCGCGTGGGGGTTGATGTCGGTGGCTAGGTATAGCGTTTGGGAATGTCCGAGAAGAGTGGCGAGAAAAGTCGAGACGCAGCCCGATCCCGAACCGATCTCGAGACAGATGAGCGGGGATAGATCGCGGAGAAGATTAACGTCCTTTTCTAAACTGTCCAGGAACAGGAAGGTATCTTCTGCGGGTTCATATACGTTGCGATAGTGTGCGCTCTTCAGATGGGAAAGGTCTGGGGTGGGGTGATGAGACATTGGAGAGTACGATACAAGGGCAAGGGAGGAATGTCGTCGGGTTGTCAAATGAACGAGAGCAGACACTCCCCGCTGTGTCTGTGCTTGTGCGACGTGGACTTGGACGTGGCACACGCATAGGAAAATCATGGCTCGAAATGGCTGAGGTCTGGGTGCTCAGCAGATGTGCGCAAACCCTTCCTCATATCCCATAAAAACTCTATCAGTATAGGCAGATACCCCACACTCCATCATTCGTTCACCATCAGTAAGCGTCTAGTCCCGATCAGAAAGGTAGATTCCATCTTCCGTCGCGTGGGTGCCATCTTCGTCTAGCATCGCGTTCTGACGTCTCGCGTTTCCGTCGGGCAGCAAGGATGAGTCTCTATCCCTACTCCATTGGCCTCCTGAACGCTGTCTCCATCACCACCGGATTGCTTTTTGCGGGCGGAGCGACGTATTGCATAGTTTGTGAACATCCTTCGCGCGCGGACCTTTCGCCCGAAGCTGCTCGCAAACAGTTCCAGGGCTCATACCCGCGTGCTGCAAAGCTCCAAGGTATGGAACCTCTCTCCTGCGTCCCGTGCGCAAAACCAATTCTCACGTGAGCACGGATCCTCAGCTACGCTTTCCGTCATTGCCACGGCATCGAGTGCTGCTATCGCCTGGCTCGCAAACAGCCCTCGCCATGCTTGGATCGCGGGTGTTTTTCTCCTGATGCCAGCTTACACGGTTTGAAACGAAGCTGTTCCTCTTTATGTATCCTTGCGGGAATCTGACCGCTTTGCTCGCTCAGGTTGCTTTCATTTTCCCCACGAACAAACTCCTCCTTGGCAATCAGCTCCTCTCTCCAGATGAGCTGAATGCCACCTTCAAGAAGGTGAAGAGACCATGTCGCGTTTTAATCAAAAGGATCATACCTAACATTATTTTCCAGTGGGGTTACCTCCACACACCCAGGATTGCCATGGGCATTGTGGGAGCTGCACTTTTGCTCACTTCGAGCCCTTCCGCGCTGAGATTCTGAACGGGATTGAGCCATTTTGCGGCAGATGTCTTCACCTAAGTAGTCTGATAGTCACCTCCTGTACATTGAATCCGAAATATCGTCGTATCTACATGGTATGCGGCGTCACTCGTTGACGTCAAGAATCTTTCCCTCGATTGAAGACATTTGCGACCTCGCGGCTTTCCGAACAGCCTTCCATATCACCCACATCGCCTTGCAAGCACCGACCACCACGAGGATGATGACGACGAGGGACGGCCCTCGGTCGTCTCCTCCTCGCCCACCGGTGCGGACCGTCGGGATGCCAAAGCTCCCTCTCATAAGCGTGAGGGCTATTTGAAAGACGCCGAGTAGACCCACGACGACGATCCCGCTGATCAGATGACCCAGGTCGACGGTCCACAGGGAGGAGCCTTGCGGGTCGAAAATGATGTAGAAAGGGTCATCGTAGGCGTCTTCCGGATCCATCCCCGCGTAGTAGAACTTTGCAAACGCTTTGCTGCAGAAACCTGCAACTATGATGCTCGACAGAAAGACCAGTAGAGTGATCATGGACACCACGGCTACAGAAGAGGATGATTCGCCTGCATCAGTTCGAGGGGCCACAACAAACGAGGGCCCCTCGACGCACGACGGAGTCTTCTCCACCCACCTTCGCTCACGAACAGCTTTCCCCAACCGAGACGAGCAAGACGATACCGGTATTTGCACTGGTCGCATTCATAGTAGCTTTCCCTTTTCTGTGAGGTTCGTCGCCATTCGTTCAAACATCCAACGTGCACCGACGACTGTGTTCCTTTGCAACGACACGGACTGAAAAGTCGACCTAGCTCCTCCTCGTCCGCCGGTCCGCCGAAGCAGATGCGACACTGGCGGTCATCGTCGACGTTTGCTGGTGGTGGATCGTTGATCGGGGGGTCCTGCGAAGGTGGAGAGGTTGCCTCAGGGGTTGGTTCAGGTGCTGACTGATATTCGCGCGGATCCACTTCAGGGCTGTTGAACGGGCGACGCTCATACGCTGAAGACATCGGATCTTGTTGCATTGTTTAACGTCAGAAGGTGACTGGCAAGAAATACAGTAGTGGAACAAAGTCCAATTGGGAATGCTTCGAACGGGGTCAGCGCAGGCCACCATCGTCCGTCTCGTCGTACAACGGTAGACGTCACGTGTACTGTTACACACGGTTCTACGCTAGGCATCTCCACACCACCATTGAACCCAGTCCCACCAATCTGACAAACCTTCAGTCTCCTTTTGTCCCAACTCAATCAAGTCGCTTGTACGGCTGCGCTCTTCCGAAAACATGAGCATGCGGCTAGGGCGACCTCGTTATTTTGAGAACGATGGAGTAGAACCTGCTCAACCTTTCGAGGCACGCTCCGAAATCACAAAGCAACTCTCGCACCTTGTCAAACTCTATCCTCCTCGGAGTGATACCTTTCTTGGAAAGGACCGGGACGATCTGATGGGGCTGTATTCCGGTCCGACCTCCATTGCTTGGGGACTTTTCCTTATTGCCCAGCGGTGGCCGGACGCCGTTGAAGGGAAGTCGTTGATCGAGTGGTCCAAAGAGTATCTCAGTACATCGAGAAACGTGGACGCCGAATCGACTGGCGGGTTCGGTCGCGTGGCCATTACGCCGAAAGTCTGTGGAATCTTTTCGGAGTTGGCGGTGCGGCTGATGGCACAAGCAGTCATCGAGGACGACGACGCTGCCGCCGTCGAGATCCTTTCCAGAGTCCCCGACATCTGCGTCGACTCGGAAGGTTTCCAGGACGAATGGTGCTTCGGTCGCGCCGGCTTTCTCTACATACTTCGCGTCCTGGCTCATCATCTCCCAGCACATCGTGAAGCCTGCCAGGCCGCTCAAAAGGATGTTGTCGAAGCCATGTTCCGTCGTGTCCCCGGATCCGAGTCGGGTGGCTGGCGATTCTACGGCAAGCTCTATCTCGGCATGGGCCACGGGTGGATGGGAAACCTGACCCAGATGCTTCTCTCCGACCCGACGCCAGCCCGTGCGGCCCAACTTCGGAACGCTTTCGCCGACTGCATCGCAGAGCAGCAACCCGACGGCGGGTGGAAGTGCATGGTCAACGACGCCGAACATGCCAACACCGAAGCTCAGAAACGCGAGATCCTTTCGATGGGGCACGGAGCTCCGTCCATGTTATTGGGACTTCTCAGCGTCCGCCCCATCTACTTGGCGGCAGGAGACGACGAGTTCGTCGCCAAGATCGACGCGGCAGTGTCCCGCTCTCAGGATGTCATCTGGAGGACTGGCCTGCTCACGAAGGAATCCTGCTTGCTGCATGGTGCGGCGGGAAACTCGCTGGTGCTCTTCGGACAACCTCGCAAAGCAAAGTTCCTTGAATATAGCGTGCAGGAGAGGCTGGACGAGGGAGTCAAGGATGGGTCTATCGAAGAAAGCGAGCCTCGCAGCGGTCTGCAAAAGGGAATTCCTGGCAGGGTTTGGGCCATGCTGGAATATTTGGATGGAAGGAATGGCGTATTCCCCGCGTTCAATGAAGTATAGATCAGGACATGAAAGACGTTTTTACGCCGAGTACCTTTTTCTGGTGCGGACTTGTGTTGGCATACAGTCAAAAGAAGGAAGCACGTGCTGAATACGAATTCGACTCCCATGTCGCAAACGCTTAGCGAGAGCGGTTGCAAAATAGAGAGCTTGCGATACCGCTGAGATATCAGCGGAAAGCTCGAAGCTTTGTTGGGAGACCGCTGCGAAGATCAAACAGTACATCGAAAAACGTGGCACATCAGGATGTTTTGTCGGAAGGTTCGTTTTGCACAAGATTGTGACCAGCCATACGGGTTGTTTTTACAATCACCGGTAGCGGAGGAGTATTCGATACGTCGACCGATCAAGCTTTGCCGTCTCAACGGGTCCAATCCATGCATGTGGTGCTGCATCATTCTTGAGACACGTTCGCGCCGTTGCACTTCAGGGCGGTGGCGAGACTTCCATCCAAATATTCCTTCCTTCCTTCCATATACATGTCTGTCAAAAGATGTTTGCGACATGCAAGCGAACTCATGCTGCGCTTCCGGCTTAAAAGTCCGTAACTCAACTTTGACCCTCGCCGTTAAGAGCCACCCGGCATCCAACGACCGGATCCGCGGCATCTTCAATGAAGAGCGTTTCGCCTTTACAGAGCGCTCCTGCCGAGCATTTCCCCTTCCCGAGCTGTCGACAATTGATATGCTGGAGGTTCCGATAGCCTCTGATAGCCCGACCCCAAACGCAGGGGGCAACGTCGTTTCGGAACCACACTTGTATCCCTTCCCCTGAGTTTCGGAACACCTTGTCTCATTTCGTCTGCGTTTTGCATGCGTACAGGTACTATGCAGTAATGGGTTAAGTTTGAAGCGTATCCCATACAGGAAAGTGTAACGTGTGTGTAGTCCAAGGAGAACGAGTGAGATCCGCATGGGTGCTTTAAAGGCAGACCTCATGGCACTCGCTCCCCAGTGTCTTTGATCTGGTCCATACCTTCAGTCGTCACATCCTTCATATCCCCGCTACCAGCACTGACACGTTCTTTTCCCTTACGCTCCTACCTTCCCACCTTCTTTAAACCACATCTCCAACATGAAGATCGGCACTCTTATCTCCACCGCCTTTCTTTTTACCACTGTCATCGCGGCGCCCGTACGGGTTGAGCAGCGCGGCATCAAAGACGCCATCGCCGCCATCAAGGACAAGATCAACGCCGCCAAAGAACAGGCCGAGGAAGTCGCTGGCGCCATCACCGGTGCAGGGGATGCGACCGGCGCCACGAGCGCAACTTCGGCAGCTTCCGGTGACGGAGAGGGCGCTGCCAACCCTGACGATAGTGACAACCAGGTCGGCGAGGCCAGCCAGCAAGAGTCCTCGAGCGGGGCCGTAGCTACTCAAGCCTCATCCGAGCCTTCCGCTACTGTGGCCGCGTCCGCATCCGGGGCCACCGTCGCTTCCAGCGCGACGGAAGCATCTTCTGCACCATCGGCGACCACGGCCGCGACCGAGTCCACCGCCACGGGAGCCGTTTCGACAGAGAGCACGGCCAACAACGGAACCACCACCGCTGCCACGGGCGCATCCAGCGGATCGGTCGACGCCGCAACGGTCACCGCGCAGGTCGCGGCGGCTCAACAGGCCATCAACGACTCCTACAACGGTCTCACCCAGATCCTGAACGAGCTCGCTCAGGCTCTCGGCGTACCCAACCCCGGCGCTTCCACGGTGGCAGGGTCCTCCGGATCCACAGGAACCAGCACAACCGCCGCGACCTCCTCGCAGGCTACCGGCGCCACTGGTGGAACGGCAACGTCTGCCGCATCCTCTTCCCAGGCAACCGTCGCCACCGAGAGCACCGGTACTACGGGATCCACCGGCGCCGGCAACGGTACCGCCACCGCCACCACTGAGGCTTCCGCTGCCACCGGAGCGGCGACTCCCAGCGGAACCGAGGCGGCTTCCACCTCCACGGCCACTGGAACCGTTTCCTCCACTGACTCGACCAACAAGAACACTCAGGCGATCACCCTCTCGGAGACCCCGGACCAGACCAACACCAAGGCTGTCAGCGCCATCTTCAACGCTCTCGGTCTCGGAACGCCCGGTCCGGCTCCCGCTGCCGGTGCTGGCACCTCTGGGACCGCCGGAACCGCTGGAACTGGAGCTGGAACCGCTGGAACCACTGGGACCGCCGGAACGGCCGGAACCGGGGCCACTGGAGCTGGCAAGACCAAGAAAGCTGGTGGTGCGGCAAAGAAGGCAGGAAAGGCAAAGAAGACCGCTGCTGCTGGAAACTAGAAGACCCTTGCTAGGCTTGGCTCTTCCCAACCATTCATGTACATAGTGCCCTCATCCATTCTTCGTGCTAGCGTGAAGTGAACTTGTAAATACACCTGTCGTCTGAAATCTATCAAGCCGACATGTGTTTGCTCAAGTACCAGCAGTGCGAAGCTATCAGTTGGAGAACTGTCGAGCAGGCTATGTGTGCTTGGCAGAGTTCAGATCAAACCTGTTATGCAAATGTTGATGTCCCTCACAACAGACTTTTACCTCCTCCCGTACAATTACTAACTTGATAAACACTTCCACATATTGATATGACAGCTATGTATATGAGTCTACATTTTTGCATCGCGACCGGCACCAAGCGGTGCTCCATCGGCCGTCCAACCCTGAGTCCACGCCTTTATGAGCTGATGAGCGATGGCGTACGGCGGGGGAACCCTGAAATCGGTCCTCCCTCCCTCTCCCGCGGGAACCAGGTGCAACCTGACCGCGGCTTCCGCCTGTGCCCGGGTGAACCACTTTGCATCCTCCAGCTCCTCGTCGACGAGGTCGATGTCGGTGGTGGTAGCGCGTCCGATGCATCCGATCATGATGCTGGAAGGGAACGGCCACGGCTGGGACGAGTGGTAGGCGACGTTCCCGACCGTCACCCCCGTCTCCTCGTACACTTCCCTGCGACATGCCTCTTCCAATGTCTCACCGGGTTCCATGAAGCCGGCCACGCACGTGTAGGTGCCGGCCGGGAACCGGGCTTGGCGACCGAGGAGGATCTTGTCGGGATCGGTGGGGTGGATCACGGCGATGATAACCACGGGATCCGTTCGAGGATGCTGGAGAACACGGACCTTCAGTCAGATGGCCAGACTCTGCGACCAGAACAATATCCTTATAGCTCACCTGAAAGTTGTTGACGCCACTCGTCGACAGACACTTGATCTTCTCGTCCTCCGACGGTCGCGGGCAGAAGCGCTTGTATCCAGACTCACCGGATTCCGTCTGCTTTCCGCACGCCGGACAGAACTGGTTGCGAACGTTCCAATCCACCAGACTGCGAGCGTGGGCAACGATGGCGCTTTCGATCTCCCAAGGCAAGGATCCAAGCGCGCCTCGCAGCGGCGCAAAGGTCAACTGACGGTCCTCGAATGCTTTGAAAAAGGGAAAAAAGAAGTCGCCCCGGCGAGCATGTTAGCTAGCAGCTGGTTTATCCGCTGATCATGCGATTCCAAGCTCGAACGACGCACACTTGTCCAGCTTCTGCAACAGATTAGAGTCGACACTTCCTTCCGAGAGGTCGACTGCCCAGTAGCTCCGTCCCTTGATGACGACCACGCCTCCTTTCCTCTCCGACGCGAACTCGTCCCCAGCCGCATCGCCCTCGTCGATGCCCAGGAAAACCTTGAAAGCGCCGGCTGCCAGGGCCTCTTGGACTTGTGCGGAAGAGAGCCACGCGACTGATTTCTGAGCGGTGAGCAAGGGATCGAGGTTGCGCAGGGCGATGAAACGAGTGGTTGGTGACGATGTGGAGGCTGAGATGAACTTTGGGTTGGAGCGGAGGACGCTGAAGCGGTTAAGGGTTCCTCCAGCGAAGAGGTGGGTGAATCTGGACATGGTTCTGAGAAGAAGCTTGCCTGGTGCGTATAGTCGTAGGGTATACCTGTTCGAACGCTCCAACTGCATCTGGACGTGGTTTTCCAAGGTGTGGATGACGCCCTGATGTAAACTGTTTCCCTGCCTTTGGACAGGACGTTACCATGGATCCCTTTGTTCCGCGTTCCCGGTCAGCGGTACCAGCTCATGATGCATCCTCACAAGAGCTCTTCGGTTTTGAAGATCGCCTCGGCAATCTGATCCTTCACAAACGTGGACAAAGCTCAACGGGAGTGAACGCCGAAAGATCGAAAGATCTCGATCAACAACAGCGAGATAGCGAGAGAGAGAGAGAGAGAGAGAGAGAGGCAACAAGGCACCTGTAACCAGCCGCCCATGAGTACCGATACCTCAAAGGCTGTCACGGTGAGGACCAAGTGCACGGCCCCAAAGGCATCGAAGGGCTTCTCACGTCACGCATGGCATTTGCGTAGAAAAGCATTCAAGAGTATTTGGAAGGCCTGGATAGCAGCAAGCTCGATCTTCTCTATGCTCAACCGGCAACATGTCTCGCCATCCTCCGGTACGTCTTTCTGTTTGTAGGAACCCCATTGGGAAGGTTTATGTCTTGACATGAAAACTCACTTGCAAAATGATGTGGACGCAGACTCCTTCCTCCGGTAGCGAAGCAGATCGTGATGCGACTTCTGTACACACAGCGGCCCGTATCCAGAGCCGACATCGAAACGTGGTGCTATCAAGCGCATAGTGGGTGGGATTGCAGTGGACGCTTTTCCAGGAGTTCAAAAAAGGCTCCATCGACCTGACTCCGGCCGCCTCGTTCCAGGACGCTGCACGAATCGCTGAAGAAACTATCGAAACTGCACATCTGCGTGGAGAGAAGGGACCGGCCGGACTACGTCCAGATGAACCGCACGTTCCAGGAGAACTTTCACAATGCGCTCGTCGGAGGGTGAGCGCTGCTTCATCTGAGAAAGAAAGGAAATGGTTGGGTTGTAAAGCTGACGACGAGTCCATCAGTGGGAATCATGTCAGTTTCGGGGAACCCATGACCGATACGAAGCATGACGTGGATATCCCATTATTGGATCGACACGCGGCTGAAGCTTGGGAGGTACAATACATTGATTGTGGAGGCCGAGTCGTGTCAGGTCTGGACTGACTGTCCTCTCACAGACCGTGCTCCACTACTTGGTCGGAACGCCATCGGAGCGGCGCCCAAAAGCTGTAGCTAGACTACTTGTGGCATCTGGTTTGCAAGAAGAAACGAGAGCTGACAGGTATCTTGCTTTATAATGGGAGCCCAAATGGTGTTCGGTTGGATCTGACCACTATGCGCTCAGGCAGCGTATGGATGACGGTGGAGATGGCTACAGCGATCAGAAAGGTGAAATCACAAGTAAAGGGTTCCAATTCCTGCTTCTGGACGTAAATGTGCAAGTTTGGTCGTTACTTCTGCAGTACCTCGAGTTGGCCGAGGTAATCAGTTGGACAAGAAGAAAAAACGGCGGTCTATCCCAGGTATCCGCTAATACGTCCCGCAGAATCGTCTCAACATGGACATCGTTCAAGTCTTGAACTTTTTGTTTCAAATCGGAACCTTAGAGCTCGGACAGGTGCGGTTTCCCATGTTCAAGCGAAGCTCGGACTGAGGTTGCTGACTCTTGATATCATAGGCATACTCAATAGAACCTCTAACAGAAACGCAACGGAAGGTCATGGAGGATCTGAAGCATTTCGGTTTATTCTACCAGCGAACGGTACAGCCTTCTGTTGTCTGCAGTTAGCCTTAAAGCTTCACCGCAGCTCACACCTCGCCGTCTTGATCAGAAAAAGTCACGAAGGTTCTACCCGACACGTATGGCCACCTCGCTGACATCAGGTTCCATGCTAACGACGAGACAGCCCGAGGATAGCCAAGGATACATCATCATTGAAACAAACTTCCGGATGTACGCTTACACAGGTACGGCCAAGACCCCCAAACCTTCCCTCGAATCTATCGATTTTAAACGAAGGGAACGCAGACTCGCCATTGCAGATCGCTATCCTCAGTCTGTTCGTTTCTTTGCAAGCGCGATTTCAGAACATGGTCACTGGTCTGATCACGCGTGACTGCATACGGGAAGCCCTGGGAAAGGGCATCACCGCCGACCAGGTAACTATTTCCGCGCACCTCACTTTTCCGAGCGAGGAGAGCGTTTGAGACTGATCGACAAAGCGCGTTGGCTATGATCAGATCATCGAGTATCTCACGGCGCACGCGCACCCAGAGCTCAAGAAGCAGTCGCCCATCCTTCCGCAGACCGTAGTGGATCAGATAAAGCTGTGGGACATGGAACGAAACCGGTTACGCATGTCCGCAGGTTCGAATCTCCGGGAGTGGGTCGATGTCATCGGGCGACGGTGGTTTGACACGGTGTTTGATTTTTCAGCGTGGATGTACAGCGACTTTGCGGACATGGAAGAGTTCAGGGAGATCGTGCGATACGCGGAGCCGTACGGAGCGGTCCTGTGGAAGAACGAGAAGAAGAAGATCCTGGCCGTGAGCGAGGAAGGACACGAGAAGGTCAAGGCGTACAGGAAGAAGGTCGCTGCATCCAAAGCGGCCAACAGCAACGGGGCGAGCAGCGTCCGTCAGAGTTGACAGGATGTAGAGGATGTAAGAAAGACAAAAGAAAAAGGATATGTACAAAAAGACGATGGGCGAGACACCTCAGGGTTCTGTCTCCTTGAATCCTACTACATGAGGATGCAACCCTTCTTGGGTGGCTCCGAGTCGCCACCCGTCTGCTTCTCGATCTCCATGAGCATGGTCTCGAAGGCCTTAGCGACGCCCTGGTTGAGCTTCGCGGAGCAGTCCACGGCGGCGCAGTTCCACTCCTTGGCCAGTGCCGCCGACTCCTCGGCCGTGACCTGCCTCTGCTGGTGAAGGTCGAGCTTGTTCCCCACGAGGACGAGCGGGACCCACTCCATCCCGGTGTAGTTGAGGATCTTGTCCCTGACGACGGCGCACATGTCGAGGCTCGCCCTGGAGGCCACCGAGTAGACGAGCATGTAGCCGTGGATGCCCAGGGCGTGCTTCGAGTTGAGTATGGAGTACTCGTCCTGACCGGCCGTGTCGTAGATCTCGAGGAGGTACTCGTGGTGGGTGGTGGGGTGTCGGATGGGTTTCGTGAACGTGTTCTCGATGGTCGGGTAGTAGGTCTCGGCGAAGTGGTTCTCGACGAACTGGACGGTCAAGGATGACTTTCCGACCGCGCGGGATCCGAGAACTGCGATCTTGCGGACCTTTTGAAAAGGAAAAGGAAGCGGTTGGCATTTCCGCGAAAGGGTTCTGCACGCTAAATGTCGAACTATCCACCTTTGCTGCGGGAGTGGTCATGACGAAACGAAGGAGTTGGTGGGAAGGGGGGTAGCGGAAGGAATGAGGGTGATAAGACGGTTCAAAAAGACCAGGCAAGACAAAGGAAGACCCGGCAGCTGAGTGACGTTTTTCGTGCCAAAGTTGTAACGAGAGTTCAAGAATGGAACGGTTTCGCAGCAGCTATGTGGAAGCGCTGAGAGATGGGAGCTTTCACTGGGCGATGGCTTGTTACAACTGCCGCAACTAGGTCGACGTCCGCTGGGTTGATGAAGAGTGCGTGCAGCTCCGTGTGCAGCAGGATTTTCGACGAAGTGGGGAAAGGGTGGGGAACAGGGCCAGAGGCAAACGGCATGGCATATGCCCCTTGTGCAACAACAACGTCGATGAGCAAAAGACAGACAGAACCCTAATAAGGCTATCTCTTACGTGATGTAAGAGTCGAACCCCTAAGGGTCCTAGTGACAAGGTGAAAAAACGGGGAGGATGCTAGGGTTCTTCCTTTGCTCAGTGACAAACGCGTCCGCACACGAAACACGAGGAGTGAAGGAAAGCCTTCCCCCTCGTGCCTGCCTGCCCTCCTCCTTCCCCCCTTCCCTCCTCCAGAAACTTTGCATTCCTCACCGACCCTCATTCCCGTCAATCCTGTGCGTCTTGGACGGCCTCATATTACTGCACACACCAGCTCACATCTACTACCCCTTCTCTATGACCCATCTAGCCCCTCCCTTATCTCAAAGGAGCCTCAAGAGGCTGCGCTCCCTAGAATTTCACGAGGTCGTGCTAGACGACGCACGTGTCCTCACTGCCAACCCGACTGCCGCTCAAGTCCTTCTGCCAGAGGAACTCTGGTCTTACATTCTCTCAGTGAGTGGCGCTATTCGCAGCTGAACGTCATATCATGACACTCATCTGACGTCTGACGTCCACCCGATCGTAGTTTGCCGAGGATATCGACCTCCAAACTCTCGTCAAAGTGAACCATGTTTTCCGACGCCTCGCCTCGGACCGCATTCTTTGGAAAAACTACCTCAACTCTCGCAACCGCTTCCGCATCGCCTCCCGTCTCTTTGTCGTTCCACAGCGTCCTTCCCGCAACGACCTCGTGGCATGGAACATCCTTCGCACTACTCCGTCCCGAGACATCTCCACGGCTTACGTCAACGGTCCCACCCGAGTCGCTCACTGGATCGCACAGGAGACGGTGCGCAAGTTCTTCATTCACAACTCACTCCAGCGCGCGTTGAGCGTACGACCCACGTGGGACGATCTGGCCGCAAAGAACGTCATCTCTCCTGAAGATGGGATGACCAATGCCTGCAGGTACTCGCCAAAGATGGCGCCCAAGGTCATTCGATTGAGCAAGGCCATGCGAGAGGATCGGCTCAGGCAGTCGATGCGTTCCCGCATGACCATGGACGAGTTCAGTGAGAAGAACCTGGCGAAGCGTGAGTGAGGATCAAAGAATCTCCCTCGTCACCCGGGCGTTAATGTCTGACATCCTTTGTCTCTCCCTGCCAGAACACACGGTCATGAAGTACTGCAGTTACAACCCTACGCTCCTCGCCGTCCAGGTCGAACTCGACAAGCGCTTGACGTCCAGTCGCGTCCACTCGGGCCTAGCTCACAGACCCAGCGTCGGTTCGTTGGAGTCTATGAAGGTTCTTCCAACTGGCCCCGATACCGCCTTGATGCTTTGCCCTCCCATCCGTCCCAAGCTTCGTTTCTTTGAACATCTCAGCGTCGATTGCGCTGCCGTAGGGGCCGAGTAGCAGTAATCCACTTTGTAGATCCTCTCTCCACCATCTTTTTAAATATAGATTCCCATCTTTACTTCTATGTACAGTTAGGGAGAGCGTGTGGACTCACACGGCATTAGAGTTTCCGCTGCTGAACCGGAACAGGACATCAAATCTCTTCTGATGCCATCTGCAGAAGTTCCTCTTGCAAGACCATGGAGGCTGGGACTTCGATCTCCTTCAGGACATGGGCGACGATTTTCTGCATTGGCGAACAGTTGAGCAACGACTTTTCTCGTCCCGTCGGGCACCGAACTGTTCGGTGGCGCATCACCTTGATCTTTCCATCAATCTTGAGCCAGATGTCGACATACGTTTGGTTTCGCACCGCATCTGGACTGTCTAGGAACTTTTCGTATGCCGCCGCCATAATCTCGAAAAAGGCGAACAAGGTTTGAGAGTAGTCGAACTCGAACGGCTATTGCAAGATTGGGTTCGTCAGCCTGCCCCGATCCGTCCACACCCACCCAGTATGCCGAGGAAGGAGGGACGATGAATACCATGTGATGCAGATCCTGATTCGCATCCGAATTTGCGGACTCCTGCGTCGCCACGCTGTGCTCGGACATTGTGCTATTACGAGATGACTTTCCCGTGAACATGCGTTTCTACTTCCGGGGCAAGGTCAACAAGTCAGTGGCCTCAAACCGTGAGACCGTTGCCTCCATCCTTTTTTTTTTTTCCTTTCTTACCATCCGATCCCTCGTACTGGGATGCTCCACGACCTCCAGTTCGTACTCTGCGATCAACGAGCTGAAAGCTCTCACGTAGTCGCCGGCGTTGGGTATCCCCAACAGGGTGCCCGTCCTCATCCCCAGGTTGAACCACCTCGCGATCCGCTTCTTTATCCTCGCGGGGTCCTCCAGGACCACGCGGTTGAGGTGAGCGGGCGTGAGGAGCACGGTGCCGAAGTAGTGAGATTTCCCGCTGTAGACGGATATGATGTATCGGAAGGTGGAGACGCGACGACGGAGGTACTCCTGGATGACGGTCCCTGGGGAAGGGTTGTAGGTGGTGTTTGTGGTGTTGAACGAGGTGCTGGTGGAGGTGGCGGTCGCTCGTCTGCTGAGACCGCTGTAGCTGGAATCGGCACTTGGCAAGTCGGAGTTGGAATCCATCATCTTTTCGTTTTCAGAGAGAAAGGTGGCGTGCGGGTCCCTCGTGGGCCGTGGTTCTAAAGGCACCTGCCACGAGAGCGAGGAGGACCCGGCGAGGAGACGACCAGCGTGCAACGAAATGTTCAATGTCAAATGTCGAATCGCTCAAAAATCTCAGGGCTGCGCGTTCCAAATGAAGATGTACTTGCATAGCCAGCCAGCCACTCGTCGCCAGAGGATCTTCCACAGCCGATGGAAGGTTCCACTTCTCTGCGTCGTCGACAACGAAGTCCTACTACTGAATTACTGCATACCCATATCTCGACCAATGATAAGATACACGCTGATCTCAAGGGCAGGGGATGGTCTGCCGCTTGTTGCAACGATGGAGGATGTCGGCGACGAACTGCAAATAGCCAGTCACAAGAAGCTCTCCAAGCAACTCGTAAGGGCTCTTTCGCCGGATGCGCCTCCACCACCAGGTGCGACTCGGCTTTCCGCTGAGGCTGCATCAATCGTAACAGACGAGTACACCTTTCAGTAAGTGCCGTCACGGGCCCCTTTACGCGGCTGTTGTCGGCAACTGATCGATGATTGACGTTCCTGCCGCAGCTACATCGTGGAAGGTGGAATCATCTTTCTGGTCTTGACTGACAAGTCCTACACACGTCTCCTCGCTTTTAGCTACCTCACTGAGCTTACAAAGACCTTCTTTGCTGAGCTCCGCACATCAACGCGGCAGGGCATTCACGCCGTCCAACGTCCCTATTCGTTCATCCGCTTCGATTCTCAAATACAAGCTACCAAAAAGCGCTATATCAACACTCGTCACTTACAATCTCGCGAGGACCTCGCCGAGCTCAGCCACGAGGTCTCGCAATACCCAACCTACAAGATTGCCGACGTCCTTGGATCCAACGCAACATCATCAGCAGCTAGTCGGTTTGGACTGGCAGTTCCTCCAAACATCGCGTCCGTAATTACCTCAGGATCTCCAACCACCCTTTCGACCATGCAGTCGCGCATGCTCGTCCTTTCGGCATGTGCGATATTTCTCGTCGACATCTCATATCTCCTGCTCCAGTGGACATCCCTACTAGGAAGTCCCGAGTCTCCTGACCCAACGACACCATTATCAAATCCTAGCGTCATTGCGAAGCTCTTCGTTCTCTTGACGGGTCTGGCGAGTCCCGTCCTCCTGCTCGTCGCCCACAGATACCACCGCGCCGCCCTGAACTCGGCGCTCGTAGCAGCGCCCGCCCCACCACGTCTCGCAGATTGCATCACCGCTCACGCGATCTTGCAGCTCCTGCAGCTCATCTGGGCTGCAACTTTCCAGAGCTCGGGAAAGACAAGAGGGAGCGGGGCGACCAGCTTTGCGTTCCTACTTGGGGGATCTGGGAGCATGCCCCTGCCGGTGGAGGCGTTCAAAGCTACCTATATATTAGTCATCACGATCGCGGTAGCTGCTGCGACGGTGAATCGCTGGGTGGGACGGTGGAGGGACAGGAAGCTGGGGCATCGGGATTGAAACGAAACGCAGGGAGAATAGAGTGGGCCAGCGCTGTCGAAGTTTGTCGCCATGTCCATCAGATGTCCATCTTCATCCTGTCTTCATCCCAGTCTTCATCCTTCAGTGTAAATGACAGGTGCTTTTCTGAGCAATGGTACGATTTCGGCGTCGGGAGTGTCGTTTTGCGATCGCTGATGTTCAATCACGTCCGAACAAAGCTCGCCGCGAGATACGGGACGGGGGACAGGATTGACATGTCTATCCATGATGCCCACTTTGACGGGAAAGGCGAGAATGCTGGAACGTGGAAGTGTCCTTTGCTCAGTTTGTTCAATGGAGTCTGGCCGTAAGCTTCGCAACACAACCTTGCGTGTCGGTCGGGGAGCTGCCCACTGCCCAGGCATTCTCAACTGAAGATGGCTGGCTAAAAACGGTTCGTTCCTCAGCCTTGCTGGGCAGCACTTGCACCACCACCTCGATCAGTCATTCAAGTCCAAGATCTCGCTATCTCCCCACCC
>JADGJA010000180.1:0-33099 GCA_027596035.1 Thoreauomyces humboldtii
GATGAGAGGAAGAGGAAGCTGAAGGGGTGGCGGTGGGAGGGCTGCGCTCCTCCCCTTGGGATGGAAGGTGCCTCTCTGAAGTTGTCCGGGATCGATCGTAGAAGCGCACTCTCCCAGCTTCAGTGGAGTGCAGTACAGGGAGGGAGGGAGAGGTAGAGGTGAGGTGATGGAGATGATGGGTAGTCCGTCGTATTGCCTTCCAGTTCCTTGTACTATCCGGTATCGGGGGGTTTCCGTACTTGAGCTGTGCCCTTCCCTGTGTGAGCGAGTGAGGATGGGAAGTGGGCTTTTTCACCTCTGCTCCCTCCGGAAGTGTGTGCCGGCGGGGGGGACGCGTTGGATCTTCTCCACTCACGCGTTGGAACACACGGGCAGCGCGAACCGAGGAGCATGACACACAGAACCTCTCTCTGGCCTTCACAAGGTTCACGAATACTTGACGTGAAAGTACAAGCACATGAAACTCACACAGCTTGCCATTCCGCTCTTCCCTTCACAAAGTGTCGCCAAGAACAAGGTCGTGTGCCAGTCATGCAAGACAGAGTACCGTGATGAATAAACACACAAGTGCACACGCAAACATAGTATTTTTTGGCCTAGAGAGAGAGCTGGATGGCATGCTGGAGTGTCCCGCAATGCGCAAATGCCAGGGAGATGAAGCTGTCCATAGCATGATACGAAAGATGCGATGGGGCGAACAAGTGACAGCGTATCATAATACTGCTTGGCCCTGACATCCTGACATGGACGATCGGACGGGCGGACGGTTTCTGCAGTCGGACATGCAATTAGGGTTAAGGGACACCGGTCCGTTGAACGCGGAGAAAGCTCGCAATACACAACCGTGCACAACGATCTTGATTCTTCAACGAGAGGCCCAAAGCTTGGAGACATACAGATAGGCCAGATAGAAAGGATTCATCGCTCAGTTATCGCCTCAAACGCTTGCTCGTTGGAAAATCCTCATCTGGGAAGCTGACCGTCCCCGCCACACTCACTCGGCCCTACTCACCACCCCTACCTACGGCAAACCACGAATGGCCTCCTCCGGGAAGGACTTTGTGCATGGCGTCCTGTCTCCGCTCGTCGCTGTCACCGCGTCATCGGATGCAGATGCTCTGGTCAGATGGGGCAACTTTGCCAGTGTGGCCGACTTGTTGAGACCGTTCGGTGATAGGATCGAACAAGGTACCATTTCACTTTCGAGGTTCCATATGGGGCGGCGGCGGGATGTCTATTATGGAATATCCATGATGGCGAGACGATCAGAGGGTGGATGCGGAAGGCGGGAGGAGGTAGCGGAACGAACCCCCGCAACCCTTCGATGTTCGGAGCGTGTCGAGCGTCTTGAAGACCTTCTCACTCCGCCTTCCCCGCGTCAGTCCAGATCTACGACTCGACCGGACATCCTGCGGTTGCGGATCGTTTTCCGATACGATTTCGTGACATCCGGCAACTGGACGCCTTCGACTCGGAGGTCATCAGCAAGACCATCATCGCCAACCTCAGGCGGCACGGCGCGGAACGGGCTACCCTTCCCGTCATAAAGGGGCGGGATGATGTCGAGAACATCTTCCGGGAAAGTAGGTGTTTCTCGGTGTAGAAGGGAACGTCCGTGCTTTCGTGCGTGTCGGTTGCTGATCGGTCAATATGCAGCGCTTCCCAGTGAATTGACCCCTTGGTATACGGACTACCGAAATTCTATATGCAGATTCATTGGGATGTCGGAACATGAGACTTTCAACCACCCAATAGCATGTAAGCTGGAGAAGCTCGGTTCGATACGAGGTTCGGCGAACCTCAACGACTCACTCGATGGCCTTTTGCAATAGACTTGGTTGTCGTATCGACAGCTGGTAGCGATCCGGTGGCTGCAGCGAAAGTTTTGGTCACCGACATCCAGCCACCTCCATCACCCGACAAAGCATGCATAGACCCAGCGATTCCAAAGTATTATCTGCTACTCCACGACCCGCACCTTGCACCACATGTCGAGTGAGTCGCTGACGAAACGCCTCCGGATGAGATCATAGAAAGCATTGCTCACGACCTGATAGTCCGCAGGCGGTTCTCGGCCAATTGAAGGAGGTCTTGGGATCAGTATTTCTTGTAACCCTCAACTCCGTGCCGCACTCTGGAACGCCGACGGAACACCTAGCGCCGGAGGCGGTCCCGGAACCAGCCGTCAGCGAGGTCTGGACGACAGCGTTGGCGGAAACGTCCGCCATGCTGGAGCAGCTGGAACTCTCGATGCGGCGGACATCGCTTGCATCGGTGGCCTCTGGCAAAGACTCGATCGCTTCGCCCATGACGGACGAGGGCTTCCCGATCTTCAAAGAAAGACCTGACCGAATCGACAAGCATGGCCTGTTGGGATTGGGATCTTCAAGTCGCATGGACGGACCTGCGGAACCGCAAAAACCGCAGTACGGAGCGTACCTCACCAGCGATGACCTTCAGGGGCTGCACATCTTTGCAAAGCAGTTTGCGACGCAGAAGCTCATCAAGCACATGGAGACGAGCGTTCAGCAGTGGAACGAGCAGGTGTGGGGGCGCATGATGAAATCGCTTGCGCATTTTGGTGGCAGCTCCGCTGATGCCCTGATGCTATAGGTAGCCAGCAATCGTCGAGGTCTGACTGGACGGCTCAATCGCCTTGTGGGGTTAAAGTATTTTGGAGGAGGTGCCAAAGCACCTGGAGCTGCGCCGGTTCCCGTCACGAATCGCCAAGGCGTGACGATGTGAGTTACGGACTACGGTGGGTTCAACAGCAGACGTGGCAGTCGTGGCTGACTTCCCAGTATTTCGTAGATTTCCCTATAATGCCCCGGAAATGATCATGCGCCGTCTGGCTGATTTTGCGTTCATGCTGAGAGATTACCGACTCGCTTTTGGCACGTACGATTCAGTGCGGAAGGACTTTCAAGGGAATGAAAAGTTTCTCAAATACCATGCCGGAACGCAAGAGATGCTGGGACTTACGCTGACCCTCATGGATGGCGTGGGCCGCGGCACCGTCGACTCGTACCTCGATGCTGCGGTTTCCGGATACCATGACACCAACGTGACGCTGTACCTGGCTCGCGCCGGCATGCTGCACTACGAAGTACTTCGAGAGCGTGGCATGTTTCGAGAAGCGGCGCCATTACTCATCGGCATGACGGGCGAGGACGCCGACCTGCGGAGTGCCATGCTGTTGGAGCAAGCGTCGATGGCCTTTCTCCAGATCAGCAACCCCATGGTCCGGAAGTACGCGTTTCACCTCATCCTCGCCGGTCATCGGTTCAGCAAATGCGGGCTCCGAACGCATGCGTACCGATGCTACGTCAGCGCGCTCGAGGTGTACAGCGAGAGAGACTGGGCTCTCATCGAGGATCACGTTCACTTCACGCTCGGTCGTCAGAGCTTCCACCTTGGCGAGTTCGAGGCGGCGGTCAGGTTCTTTCTTCGACTGCTTCGCGCGAGTCGGCAATCTCAAATACAACAGAGCTCGTACCTTCGCGAGTTCCTTTATCTGTACAAAGTAGGAGGGTCGCGATAAGAGTAACCTGCACGTCTCCTGGTGGTCGTGATGCTGATGCAAACTCTTCTCTTTTCAGCAATACGCGGCGAAAAGCACGGAAATGGAACTCCTCGCTCTTCCGCAGGTCCCAATCCCACACATCAATACCTCTGCGGTCTTGGTTTCGTTGCTGGAGACGCATTCCGGGCAACCCAAGCAGGTTGCTAGTAGCGACGAAGTCTGGGACCAGATGGAGACCGAGCTGTTCAGGGAAGGCTATGCCAAAGCGGGATCGAGGGCTCTGCCCGGTACCATCAGCAATCGAGGAAAGACGTCCTGCGCTGTGGGCGGTGAGCACAGTTTTTAGTATTGGATACAGTGGTTGTCGGTATGCTGATGTCCCTGCCGTCGCTAGAACCTGTCTTTGTCACTTTCGAAGTCGAGAATCCGATGAACGTGCCAATTCAGATCAACAACGTGTTCCTCGAATGTAGCTTCGGGAAAGCCGATCCTCCAAAGTCAACATTAAAGTGGAGCGCGGACACGCGATCTCCCGACCGCATCGAGCATCCAGAGTTTGATCTGGAAAACGTATCGGAAATCGCTCTCGACGACAAGGAGCGACGGAAGATCCAGCTTCGAGTGTTTCCGAAGCAAGAAGGAGAGATCAAGGTGATCGGCGTGCGGTTCACGTTATGCGGGACGGTTCCTTCCTATTGCGCTTTCGTCACCTCGACCGTCCCCGGATCCGCGGCGAGTCACGCCCACATGACCTTGACGGTCACTTCTCCGATGCCTCTCCTCGACGTCATCTTCCACGCGTTCCCTAGTACGATGCTCTCTGGTCAGGTCACAAGGGTTGTTCTCGAAATCAACAACAAGGGAAACCGTGGTTTGCGGAATCTTCAGTTGAAGACGAGCCATCCCACATTTTTCTGCATTGGTGAAAACAGCGCTCTCGATGCAACGGTCTACGGAACCGCGTCCGACGCGTCTATCACCATGCAGGAGTCGTTTCAGGCTGGCAACCTCATCTTCAATCTGGGAACCTCTCCGATTCAACTTCCCGCCAAGACCGAGGGCGATCCAACCGAGGATCCGAAAACCCGCATCCTGGCGTCCGGGACCACCACCCTGATACCGCTCTGGATTCGAGGCGACAAGGTCGGAAAGCAGAACTTTCGGTTCCTGTTCGGATACCAGTCGGAAACCACCCGAGACGACTCGAACTATCGAACCTTGCGCTACAACATGACCACCGTCGTTCATCCGTCGCTCCGAATCAACGCGTTCACCCGACCCTCCGGTCGCGCTCTTGATGAGTTCATCCTCGGCGTCGAGATCGAGAACCTGTACGCGGATGGCAAACTGGTCCTGAAACAGCTCTCGAGCGTCAGTCCTACCTGGGCCATCCATCCTATCGAAGAGGATAAAGGAAAGAGAGCCGAGAAGGCTTGCGTCCTGGAGGCGCAGCAGACCGTGTTCAAGTACTTTAGGTTCAAGAGAGCGGTCGGACGACCGGAACCGTCGTCGTCGTCGTCGTCGTCGGTCGCGAGTGCGGAGCAGATACCGGAGATCGCTACGATGCGGGCCATCGAGCGGTTGCTGCTGGGTGAGGACTCGATGAGACTCAATGCTCCTGACCTTACGCTGTACGTTTCTAGCGTCGCTTTGGTATGTGTGGGAGAAAGGACGGGACGGGGTTGAAGTTGTTCATGGAAGCGTCGTTTGAACTCTCCGTTCTTTTCTTCTTTGAACAGTCGGATACATCCCTTGTCTCGTGCGATACCGTCCCGTTCCGCGGTCTGACGGCAAACTCACGACTGCAATGGCGTCTCACCTACCTGCAAAACCTGTATCCTGGACTCACCGTCAACCAACTGAAAGATCTTTTCACCTTCTACTTCACCGACGACGTTGATCTCTCGATGGTGTGGGAAGTGGCTGCTCCTATCGCGAAGACTGCGACATCGACGACACCAACGCCACCGACGAGCGGACACCAGTACGTCATGGGCATTAACCTAGGGATGCAGGCACCCCTCCAAGCGCTTCAGGCCGGGTTGGAGCCGCTGGCGGCTGCGGCCAAGGCCGCGGCGGGGAAAGCTCTCTTCGAGACGACGGTTCGCGAGAAGCGAGCCCTGATCACCAGCCTCCTCAAGAGCAGGGGAAGGGACGTGGGACCCGTGAGAGTCATCCTGAGGAGCGACCTGCAGTGCGTGCACGATTTCGAGAAGGAGAGGTGAGTTGGGGCGGGAAGGGTTTCGCTTTTGTTTGTTAAGGGGGGGGAGGGGGGTGTGAACGACCGGGGATGTTCTTGACTGATGGAAAAGCGAAATCCATGATTTACCCCTCAGCGTCTGCATCGTGCCGATCACGATCACCGTCCGCAACACGTCGTGGGCGAGCGTGGCAGACTACTCTCTCCGCGTCATCGTCGCACCCTCGGAGGACGCCGTTCCGTCGGACACGACGGCCCCAGCCGCCGAAGCGTCGACCCTCTCCCACGACCCCGGGTTCACCATCCTCGGCGCCAACTTCGCGTCCGGTCGTCTCGACCCGGAGAAGGAAGCGTCCGTGACCTTCCGAGCCTGCTTCCCGCAGCCGGGGGTGTACAACGTGGGGAGGTGGAGACTCGACGTGAACGTGGAACCGGTCCCGGCCCCCGAGGCGGTCGAGGCGCCCAGAGTCATGGTGGTGGGGAGCGACGGGGTGGCTGGGAAGGCCAGCAAGTTGGCGGTCGTGGCCGCTGCGGCCAGGAGGGACGCCGTGGAGGGGGCGAGAGCTTCGAGTTACGTTCAGGCTCCGACCGTGCCCCATTGGATCACGGTGTTGGACAAGAACTGAATGAAAATGCAGGGGTGTCTCTCCCTTCTGTATCTTCACAAAGAACCTGCCACAAAAGTAGCCATTTTGGAAGGAAGGACGAAAAAAGGAGATGTGTGATTTTTTGTACAGGCGGGAGGAATGGATATCCATGGGGGATACGCAGGTGAAAAAAATAAAGATAATAAAAAGATGAAGGCACGACGATGTTGGTAGGATCTATACTGGCGTCTGGGTAGTGAACGGGAGGAAGATGGGAAAAAACGGGATCAGAACGATTCCAAGCAGCGAAGGAAAATCCAAAGAAGGAAGAGCAAGGTTCCAAATCGAAACTCACATCGGGCAACCTCTCGATGGCGTACTTTCTGCTCGCGATGTACATGATGGGGATGCCCGGAACCTTCCTGATCCTCCTCTTGAGCTCCTTGTCGCAGGTTGCCACGATGTAGCACTTGTGCTGCATGACCCTGTTGACGATGCAGTCGTCCGCGTAGACGCCCTTGTGGGTGCACGGCAGTCTCTCGAACCTGGGATCCCTCGCGATCTTCAAAGCGATCCTGTACTTTATCCCCAGCTTCTCTAGCTCTGCCATGACGCAGTCCGTGATGCAGGGCACGCACTTTGCGAACAGACAGTCCATCATGGCCTTGACGAGCTCGAGCTTGTTCTGGATGGAGAAGTTGATGAAGTTGGTGTCCACCAGGATGTGGTAGGGTGGACCGAGGGCTTCGTTGTACTTGAAGAAGAGGGAGGATGCCACTTGGGGGATGTGACGAACCAGTTCCTGTTCCTTGACCTTTTCCTTCTGTTCGGCTTTCTCTTTGTTCGCCTTCCTGTTGAGATACAACGTTTACATGTGCGTGAGCCCCGCGAAAAGTCACTTGTTGGAGGTTCTCGAGAAAAGACCCCATATCCTCCCTCCCCAACGTACAGACGCTGGTCGTTGAGACTGATGGTGCGCTTGACCTCCCCGAACTTTCTCGTTGTCTTTGCTTTGGGCTGCGAGTGGGCGGGAGCAAGGAGGGGTCAGCATGCGAACAGCTGTGGTACACTGCAAGAGCTTTGCCAGACTGGCGAGTTGGCCCACCCACCATGATGAGTTAAAGTGGAGGTATATGTTCCGCGGGTGGGGATCGCAAGACGTAAGAGTGTGCGAGGCGAGTCGGGTTAGGGGGTGTTCTGACGTTGGGAATGTGCGGAAGGCGGATTGACTGCAGAGGGGGGATGCAAATGCGAATGCAAAGGGCATTGTGTGTGCCGTGTGAAAAAGAAAGAGAGAGGGTTCGCAGAGGGTCCGTGAGGCCAACGGTTACCTGTACCACGGGTTCGGTGTTTCCCAAAGAAAACTCCACCCCTTCCTTGCGTTCGGTTACGAGGACCGTTACGGCGGTAAGGCAATTGCCGCAACCTTCGGCTTTCCAACGTGTGTCTCGCTCATGCTCGATGAATGCTCGTTCGATGCTGGTAGTTTCACTCGATAAAGTTTTCTCAGATTACCAGAATCTATTTCTACTTGCATCAAACGAACGAAATATTTCTACAGGTTGAGAGCCTGCAACTGCACCTCCAACTTCTCCAGTTCCGCCTTGGCGTCCTTTGCGACCATGTGCGCAATCATTGCCTCCGCCTTGACGTCCTTCCCGACGATGTGTCTGAGAGCCAGTCCGTGCGCCACGTCCAGGGCCGATTCGGGAGCACACGCAACGTCAGGCTTGACGCCGACGCCCTCCCACCCCTTCTTGGTGACCCGGTTCGTCGTGACTCCGATGCTGATCATAGCCTGGAGGTGGTCGCTCAGACGGAACCCGTGGCACGGATGACCCCCTCCGCCCGTGTTCTCCCCGACCACCGTGACCCGTCCGATCGCCTGGGCGGTCCCCGAGAACTTTTCGGCGCACGAGAACGTCTTCTCGGATGTGAGGACGTACACGGGACGCTTGGCCAGGTACCTGGTCCCCGGCACGTACGTCAGGGTGTGGCTCGGTTCCGTGGCGTCCGAAGGTCGCCAGTAGGTGTCGTTGGTGTGCACGCTACGAGGCGTGAGGTACGAGAGGACAAAGTCTCCCGCGTCGCCGTCACCGCCAAAGTTGGACCGAAGGTCGATGATCAGTGCAGCGGTTCCCGCGAGCAGGGTGAAGGCCGCCGTGATCATGGGCCCCGAGCTGACGAGAGGGAGGAACCCGCGGAGAGCGAGGACCCCGACGTTCCCCTTCAAGATCTCCACCTTGGAGATGCCCTGTCCCATCTGGTCGGAGCATTGCCACATCGGGGACAGGACGTCCTCCTCGTCGAGGGGCTGGGATTCCTCTTGGCGTGGCGGGACGTCGGCAGCGAGAACGTCGGGGGAGAAGATGACGTCGAGATGCTTGTCGTCGTTGACGTGCAGGAGGTCGACGGCGAGGACCTTTGCCAGAGCCTCCTCGTCGGCCACATCCTCGTACGCGCCAGCGTCGAATCGAGACTGGATGTACTGAGCGATCTGCTCTAGAAAGGAAAACGAGTTTTTGTGAGCAACACCTCCACTGGCTGGTAAGAGATGCGATAACTCACCTCCCACGGCTGGGAAGACGTAGTTCTTGCGCAACTGCTCGACGAGCGTCTCGATCTGGGATTGGTATTTGACTGCGGTCATGTCTTGGGAGTTGTGATGGTTCACGAAGAGGGCGAGGGGTATGAGAGAGGAAGGCGCTCCTATTTGTAGGAATGGGGAATGGGGGGCGTTGTCGAGTTGTCGTGGGCCAATGCTATCAAACGTTCACTTGGACCGTTTTCCTGTCGTTCCCGTCGTTGCCGCTTTTTCGATAGGCAAGTCGCACAAGGCGTTTTTCCGGATGCAAAACAACGTGGACTTGTGTGCTCGCTTCCTGTGAGCCCACCGCAGAGTACACAAGCCAACCTACCGCAAGCAGGTAGCAACAGAACATCTCAAAAACCTTGTCAAACAGAGAGGGAAATGAAAAGGCAGTGCCACCCGGATCACCAGCGCGGGAAGATGGCAACTTTCCCAAACTCTCTCCGCCGCGGTTGATCTCGTCTTTGCGACTTCCCGACTCTGAGGACCCAGGTGTACAACGTAGAGCCGAAGACCTCTGCCTCCTTTCTAAAACGTACTGTACACCGTAGGGTATCAAATAGCCGGGAGGCTCAACACGCTGCACCATGACCTCCTTGACCACTACGCCTCCCCTACCCTCCGAAACCCCTGTCATCGAAGTGATGGATCGCCTCGACCCCACCGACCTGCACCAAGTCTCTTCGATCCTCATCTCCCTGGTCCCGACCTACCCCCTCTGCTTCCACGCCCCACTCTCCCTCTCCAAAGCCTCCAGCTACTTCCGAGAAGCCGTCTCGCGTGCCGACGTCCGCTTCCTCGTGGCACGAGCGTGCTCGACGGACCGGACGATCCTCGGATGCGTCCAGCTGGTCCTCGTGCAGAACGAGAACCAGACGCACAGGGCAGAGGTGTCCAAGCTGATCGTACGTCCCGAATGTCACGGCACGGGCGTGGGCACCGCGCTAATGAAGGGCCTGGAGGAGTGTGCGATGAGGGAGAAGAGGGAGATTGTGGTGCTGGACACGGGGACGGGGAAGGAGGCCGAGAGGTTCTACGAGAGGCTGGGGTACGTCGAGGTGGGCGCCATTCCCGACTACTGGAGGAAGGTGGACGGCGAGGGGTTCTGCACGAGGGTCTTTTACAAGCATCTGGTGCCCAAGAGGGAGACGGCTGCCGGGGGCCTGGTGACCATAAGATAGAATCGAGTGGTATCTATTTGGACACATGACGGAACGTGGTGCAGGAAGGTGGGTGGCCGGGCAAACCTTGCGGCAACGACGCTCTCCATCCCTGATTACCCTTCGCATCTATGAAGTTGGATGGAATAGAGACGAACGCTGTGACTACACTGGTGTGTAAAGGGCTTCGCGTTACCGAAACTTGTCTTCGTGGTCTTCGTCGTCGGTGAGTTTGACCGGTCTGTCCCGTTGAGCTGTCCGTTGGGTTTTATATGAGTCAGCAGAAGGCATCGCGGGTTCTCTTGTCTCGTGTGCTGGACACACCTGCAAACCAGACGCAAGCCCCTTCCCCAGCAACCACCACCAACCACCAACCACCAACCCATCCCATCCACCATCTCTCTCTCTCTCTCTCTCTGGACTCTTGGTCTCTCTTCCCCCTCACGACGCTCGCTGCGACGCCGTCAAGATGCAGCAGAACAACGGTGCGCCCGCCTCGCCAGCCGAGGCCGCTTCAGGCGCAAATGGCCGACCGTCGACCACCACATCTGACTATCAAGCGTAAGCTGTACGCTCCTCATCTCTCCTTGTTCTTAGAGATGCAGTGTCTTGACGCGTCTATTCCTTTTCATCTCCTCCCACATCAGTTCGTCCGCTTTCAAGTTTCCCACTGACGCAGACAAAGCAGCCGCGTTGAAGCGAAATCGGTCGGAGGCTGACCTTTCAGAGTCTGCACAATCCGAAGCGCAAATAGACACCTCCCCGACTGGTTCAGAGGAAGGAAACTCAACGGGCCGTCCCAGGCAGCGAAAACGTCTATCCATCAACACAGCCTTAGCGCAAGGAGGGCCATCGGGACGGGCTTCGGCTGTCAACATCGCTATAACTTCAGCAGCCCTGACCCCTTCTAGCACGGAAGCCATGGAGCAGATACGCAGCACCCTGAAGCTCAAACAGCAGCAGCAGGCCATTATTGAGGCCAGGCAGAACGCTCAATTCCAACGCGGTCCAATGTCGGCAGATCACAGGGGTTCCGACTCTTCGGCCCTATCCGGGGCGGATTCGCGGAGGTCTTCTCGGCGACCCTCATCTCCGAAATTGCGAAACGCAAAGAACCTGACTATTCGCACGGGAGAGAGCAGTCGCCAGCTCCTACGTGAGGGCGCTATGACGGCTCCGGTGGAACCACATCATCCTCATCATCCTCCCCCGGTCATGCATCCCATGTCGCGATCGCAGCAGCAATCCGCCAGCTCCTCCTCCCTTCTTTCAACCCCGCATCATCTCAACCCCGCCCCAGGAAAGAGTCAAAGGGTCCCGTCCCGCGGTGCCGAAGCCTCTCGCTACAACCCGTCGCTCAAAAGCGCAAATCTCCCATCTGCCCATTCCCTCATGTCCCCTCGAGGAGGAGAGTTTCCGTCAAGGGAACTTCCACCGCCGTCTCACATGCACAGACAGTCTCAGCAGTACAACAACGACACTCCGTCCTACAACCAACATCTCCCCGATCGTGGAGACAACGGAGCACCACCACGTTCCCCGTTACCACCCATGAACACCTCCCGGTCCACCGACACCTTCCCTCCCCAGTCTCCTGCTTCCTCGGCCTTCCCGACGTCATCACAACGTCATCCCTCCAACGCCTCCCACCTCCCGATCCCGAGATCCACCTTCCTCCACCTCGCCGAACAGATGTACGATCAGGCTGACGAGACGGCGAGACTCAAACACACGCTCAGCGACCAGATCCGAAGGTCCACCGCCATGCTCCAGACCCTCCAGTCGTCGGGTCAGATGATCGAGGGACTCGTGAGAGGTCACTTTCGGGACATGCAGGTGAACTACGGAGAGAAGTTTGGATCGGCCCTTCACGAGATCGCGAGGAGGGTGGAGAGGTTGGAGGCGGCCAACCGTGTCACCAACAGCAACAACAACAACAACAACAACAACAGCAACAATGGCAGCACCGACGCAACGTCCGTGGACGTGGATGTCTCGGAGGAGGAGGAGGGAAGGAAGGACGGGGACACGCCATCGGCGCCGGGGACGGCGGGTGCGCCTGGATCCGCGAAAGGGACCTCGGCTTGGGGCTTCAAGGGTGGGTCCACCTTCTGCCAACGTCGACGGACCTCCGTCGGGATCCTACGACGCCATCGTCAAGGGCGTCATGGATCGGTTGGACAAGCTTGAGAAGGCTTCTTAGGGATCTGGTCGGGGTTTTCCGATGGAATATATCTCACACAACTGGGAACGAAACAGCGCTCTGAGATCGCTTTCTTCGTTCTCAGGATGAAGGGTGCACAATCACCCGCCGTTCTTTTCTTGCATGCATGTGTAAATAGCTTGTCTTTGTTTGACTCGACCTTCAACCCACCCATAATAGAGGGTCTGTCGAAGTCCTTCCACTTTGTGCGGATTCATTGAGCGTTGCTTCTTGGAAGAAGAGCCTCGGGAGGACTGTTCAGAGCGGTCCTCTCACCGACTTTGGCCCAGATGGTAAACCAGGCTGCGAGGCCCAACCATGGTGCATGTACACGTTACCGGCTGTATTACCGGGTTTGGTTTGCTGGTCCTCTGGGAAGTGGGCGAGTGACTCTTTGATGAATCCCGATTCGGTCTGATCAACAATTTCCCTCTCTCTCGCACACTCACTCTGCTTCTTTTTGCCCTGCAGCTCTCGCACCGCCCGCCCTTCAAGCACCAGGCTGCAACGCAGAACTATCGACAAGATACGCTGCGTAGGCGATCGCAACCCAAAGCATCTGATACAGGTAGACTAGTCTATAGATACATCATGGAGGAGCAACTGCTAGAGGTATGTCAGAGATTCCTTTTTGCACGGCAGCAAAAGAGTCATGCTCTCCCCACCCGCTCGGGAACTACTCCAATGCTCACCCTACAGCTTCTGCTCAGCTCTTTTCGTTCGTAACGGACGCCCGGCCCGACGTCCGTCAGCTCGCGGCGAACAACATCGCCGGACTTTCCACCACAGCAGAGTTCTTTCCATTTCTCAAACTGAATGACTCGAAGGTCGTGAGGGATCTCATGCGGTTGGTCAAGGGCGAGCCGGTGAGGGAAAGATGAGAGGGAGAGAGCGGAAGGGAAGGAACTCTAGCTGACAGTTGAACCTGCTGCAACCAGATGGCCGCCCACGATGCTCTCACAACCCTGATCAACCTCTGCGTCGACCGCGACTTCGTGGCTGTCATGGACCAGGAAGAATTCTTGTTCGACCTCATTCTCCTCATCGTCGTGAGTATCGATCGTGTGCCCTTGGTGCAACGTGGGCAGCCGAGTCAATAGGAGTCTCATTGGCTGCTCCATCCAGCTTCCGCAAAACGTCTTGGCAGACCTCTGCTGTATGCTATTGAACAACCTGAGCGAGAGCAGCTCGATCGCCGGAAAGCTTGTGGCCGACATCGCTCGCGCCGCCGCTACAGCCGCCCGATCTCCACAATCCACCACACCCACAACCACCGCATCCACATCGACCGTTCCACCAGCAACTGGAACTCCTCAACCTGCGCAACAACCCCATCAGACGACGCACTACCTCGACAACCTCCTGGAAGTGTACATCCGAGGCGAAGCGAAAAAGTACAACCCATCGGCGACGTACGACTTTCTCGGCGGCGTCCTCGCGAACGTGGCCATGACGACCGCCGGAGCCCACTGGTTCCGAGGACGCACCAACGTGGACAACACCATCCGTCTCTCCAAGATGGTCGTCTTCTGCTCCCATCCCAACCGGATACGTCGGTCCGCCGCCTTCAGCACCCTGAAGAACGTGGCCTTCGAGTCGGACTGTCACGTCACGCTGCTCGAGGACCAGGAACTCAACCTCCTCCCTTACGTCCTCCTCCCGCTCTCGGGACCCGAGGAGTACACGGACGAGGAGATGGACGGCATGCCGGACGAGCTGCAGCTGTTGGAGGACGACAAGGAGAGGGAACCCGACGCCAAGCTGAGGCTCATGATCGTCGAGATCCTCCTCCTCCTGACCACCACGAGGAGGGGGAGGGAGATCCTGAGGGCCAAGAAGGTCTACCCCGTCGTCCAGAAGCTCCATCTGCAGGAGAAGGACGACCTCGTCCAGGACTGCATCGAGAGGCTCGTGCAGATGCTGTGCGGCACCGAGGAGGGAGAGGAGGAGGAAGAGGTCCCCGAGAAGGGCAGGAGGATCGAGTTGCCCGCTTCCAAGAAGCAGAAGATCGCGGAGGACGATTTCGCCATCGAAGAGGTCGTCGACTCGGACGACGAGGAGGAGGACATGCAGATGGGAGCACTGATCTAGCAGATTAGGCAAGATGTACAATATAGTCACTGGACGGGGAAGATTTTAACTTGTCGCCAGCAATCTTTGGAAGCAACGCAGGAGGCTTTTGTCGCGCATGTCGTGCGCCTCGTCGCCCGCGGTTGATGATGTCGTTATACATGCTCTATGCCCCAGTCTATGCCCGACCGACAGCCATGTACCTGCAGCTTGGCTTGCAACCTGTCTAACGGCGTGATAATCAGGACGTAATGGTGAAAAGATTGTTCTTGATATCTGATGATCGCTCGTGCATGGAACGATCGAGCGACAATGACGCCTAAAAGAATGAGCTTTCCGATCGTACAAGTCGTGGTTTGAGGGTACAATCTGCTGACATAGTGCAGGTTACACAAAAACGAAACTAATGATTATATCGCATAAAATTCACGCATATAACACATGGTTGCTTAGTCAAGTGGTCTACGACGCTGCGTTTAGGCCGCAGTCCCGCAAGGGGCGTGGGTTCGAACCCCACAGCAATCACTTCATTTTTACATTTTTTTGGGGTGCGTGCCAACTCCGTCGACGAACTAACTGCCTTGACCAACGACGGCAGCGCCCTTCATCATCAGATCTGATCACCCTGTATAAGAACAGCCATCCTTTTTGAACCTTTATACGTATTTACTGCACCTGCTTCTCCTCTCTTAACGTTGATCAATCTCTTTTCCTGTCTTGGCATGAATCCGTATGAAAACGTATGGGCGGGAAAAAAGGTTCACACAGTCCCACGTTCCTTCTTCCTCTTGGTGTCCTTGTCGCCAGCGATCTTCACGAGCACGGCACGGGCGTCCTCGCCCATGTCTGCGACCATACGCGCGAACCAAGCGCTCTCGTCACGTTCAGGGTCCTTCTTCAAGAGTTCGAAAGGTGTACCCGTCTCAACAAGCTTTCCATCATCCAACACCATGATCCTGATAGAAAAAAACAACAACAACAACAACAAAAGAACCACGAGTTAGCAGTGAGCTCTTGTTTTGATCTCCACGGACCCAGACAAAAAAAAACCCAAGTAAGAAGCGAGAACACGGCACCTGTCGTAATCGATCACGGTGTTCAAACGGTGAGCGATGGTGAGGACGGTCGCGTTGGCGAAGAGACCGTCTCGGATCGAGTGCTGGATGAGGGCGTCGGTGCGGACGTCCACGTTCGAGGTGGCTTCGTCGAGCACGACGATGCGGGACTGACGGAGGATGGCGCGAGCGAGGCATATCAATTGACGTTCTCCGACCGACCAGTTGGAGCCGCCTTCTGCTACTTCCGTCTCGAGACCGGCCGGGTTGGTGGCCACGCGGTCCGACAGCTCGACGAGACGTAGTGCTTCCCACACCTTGTCGTCCGGAAGCTCAGCGAACGGGTCAAGGTTATAGCGGAGAGATCCTTTATACAAAAATGGTTCCTGAAAAAGAAGAAAACAGTCAGCAAAGCTCGCCAGAGTACCCTACTCAAAGGCAATTGAAACTCACTTGCGGAATGATACTGATGCGGGATCGGAGATCCTGAAGCCGCAGTTCGGAAGTTGGGATACCGTCGATCACCACGGACCCTCTTGGTGACGGGTTGACGAGACGGAAAAGCGCTTGCAGGAACGAACTCTTGCCCGCTCCGGTTCGGCCGACGATTCCGACCTTGGTCCCAGCTGGGATGTGACAGGTGATCTCCTTCAAGACAGGTCGTTCAGTCCCGGGGTATGTGAGGGAGAGTCCCGTGAGGCCCACTTCTCCAGCTTGAGGCCACTCCTCCGGTGGAGGTCCCCTGAGGGTGGCTGTCGCGACATCCTCCTCAGATTCCTCAGGAGGCAAGACAGTGTACTCCAAAACGCGTTCGACGCTGACCATGTAGTTCTCGACTTCCGTCGACTGCCGAACGCACCACTGAAGAAGACCCGTCAACTGCAGCACGTACGAGAGCAGAAGACCCACGACACCCGGTTCCAGACCGAGGGAACCGCGGAGACCCACGGATCCGAAGGCCACGATGGCGAGGAACGTTGCCGATCCGACGTCGAGTCGGAAACCTAGCCATCGACTGCAGGACATCCATACGAAGTACTTTGCCGTGTTGTCGTTCAGCAGGCTGACAAAGTCTGCGGTGAACGCTTCCTGCTGGGCCATGGCTCGTACTGTGGAGAGTCCTTCGAGCGTGGATGGGATGTTGCTGTAGACGGGTGATCGAGTTATGGCTTCGATCCGCTTGAGCTGACGGGAGGTCTCGATGTAGGCTGTGCGCAGGAGGTATCCACTGACACCGATGAACGGAACGAGGATGAGGATGTAGGGGATGACGATGACGGAAACCACCAGGGTGCCGAGAACCATGAAGAAGCACTGAATGAAGTCGAAGAATGTTTGCGGCAGCATCTCGTCGAGAAGGTTGATGTCTTTCGAAAATCGGTTCATGAGTCTCGAAAAACCGTATGTTAGCAAAACTGTTGTTCCCGCTTAACTTATGTTGGCAGGCTACCTTCCATGTGGATTCTGCTGGAAAAACGCCATCTGGACCCTGAACACGCAATTGACCATATCGAGGAACAATACCCTCGCCGCCCTCCAACTCACGAAGAAGAAGAGCAGGGCACGTCCATTGGCGATGACTACGGTCAGACAGACAAGGGCCAGGAAGATCCAAGCGTTTGCCGCGGAAGACTTGTCAGCCGGTGACGACTGCGACCATTGCGCCAACCAGTAGTTTGCTCCATCCGCGACAGCTTCGCCGAGGATCAAAGTAACAAGAAGCACGATGGTCATGAGTCCCGAAGACCCAGAGGAAAGGTAACGGTTATACGTCTTGAGGGAGATGGATCCCTCTGTAACCGTTTCCGTGGTCATCTCCCCGGTGACGCAATCGTTTGCGGCAGCTTCGGGTTGATTCTCCACAACCTGGATGTTCGCAGTTGCGACGACGGTGGGTTCAACAGCATCCTGATCGTCCACCGTCTGGTCCATTCCCGCGGGTCGCTCGGCAAATTCCCGCAACGCGGTCGCGAAACTACTGGTAGGGTCCTTCATGACGTGGGAGTAGGTACCTTCACCGACGATCCTTCCGCCTTCCATGACCACCACCTGATCGCAGTCCTTTACGTACTGGAGCTGATGCGTGACAAGAAGGACGGCTTTGTCTCTCAACAAGCCGCGAACGCAGTGGTCAAAAATGTGTCTACCGACTTGCGGGTCGACGGCGCTCAAAGGATCATCCAGGATGACAAGGTCCGCATTTCGGTAGACCGCGCGAGCCAGAGCGAGTCTCGCACGCTGTCCGCCGCTCAACGTCACACCTCGCTCTCCTATGACGGTCTCGATGCCACGCTCGAACCGGGCGACGTCGCGGTCCATGGCGGTAGCGAAGATCACCTCGGAGAACCAGTCTGGGTCGTATGGGAGACCGAAGGTGATGTTATCCTTGATGGAACCGGTCACCAGCCACGGAGATTGGGCAGCGTAAGCGACTTTCCGAGTGCGTAGTCCGATTCGCGTTCCGGGCATGGTGAACATCTCGCCGAGGATGGCGTTGGTCAAGGTGCTTTTCCCGGATCCGACGGAGCCGCAAACGCCGAGGACTTTCCCTTTGCGGATCGTCAGGTTAATGTCTTTCAAAAGCGCAACCGGTGGAGAGCTCGACTTGGTAATGTTGGTAGTTTCAGGTTTTGTTTCCAGTGATGTGATCCCAGATTCCCACGCGAAGTTGCCATCGCGGATGGCGACAGTAATGAACTCGTCGTTCAACGTATCCAGGAAAGCGAGCTGCTCTTCCGTTGCGTGTGTCAGACTGATCTCTGGGAGGGAGAGAAAGGCCTCGATACGCTGAAGGGAGATCCATGACTCAGAGATAAACTGGATGGCCTTAGGAAAGAAGTTCGTGACAGTGAGCCGGACAGTTGAGAGATACGTGAGGCACGTGAAGACCTATGGGAGAGAAAGAGTCGAGTTTAGTGAAAGTTTCGCAACTGCAGCGTCGTAAACTTTACCTTGGCGGGAGTCAGAGCACCACCCATCAGGAAATAAGTACCGAACCCGGCCAGCGACGTTACTCCAGAAGAGCAGAAGTACAAGGCTTCGTTAAAAGCACGCAGGATCGCCGCCGTCTTTACAAAGCCCAACTCCCTCTCGCGGAGTTCACTGATCTTGCGGATGAAAGGTATCTCCCAGGCGTAGAGCTTGACGACCATGATGCCAGCGAGCATGTCGGATATCGATTTAATTCGATCATCACGGAAGACGACGACAGCTTTCCTGAGACTGGCAAATTTTGCAGCAAACATGCCTTGCAAAGGCAGCACTAGAAGGAGTGCGCCCAGCGCAGCGAATGCAGCCCACGAAATCTGTAGCCACATAAAGTAGAGCGCCATGGCCATCTCCACGGGAGCGAGGATGGCGTACCACGCGAACGGAGCCGCATCTTCGAATCGTTGCACGTCGTTGGACACGAGGTTGACGATGAGACCTGTGGAGGAGGTGTTGGAGACGGAGAGGTTGAGACATTTGCGATAGATTGCGGCAATGAATGCCACGCGCATCTGCATCCCGTAGCGGTCTCCGAGGAAGAAGACCACGTGATGGAGGACTGCGTACGCGATGACGCAGCCAGCGAGTGCGAATGCGAGAAGAAGTCCTTCGCGAGACTCTCCGTCCGGATCTTGGAACCATCTCAGGAGATAGCCCAAAGCGATTCCTTGACCGAGTTTGGTGCAGCTCTCCGCAAAGTAGGCGATTCCAGCGAGCAGGTAGCGATGTCCGAAGACCTTGTAAGCTGCGCGCCAGAGTCTGGCCTTTGAACCACGACGCTCCTGCTCGACGGCCCAGGCGGCAAGTAGCTGCGTGGAAAGCTGTTCGGCTTCGTCGGCTTGCTCCACGGGTGGAAACTCGCTCGCCGTTACTGTCCGACGCATTCCGCGACCGATCATCTCGTCCATGTATGAGAATGTCCTGAACAGAGAGGGGTCAGCCGCTTCGCTCACGTTGACCCAGAGCAGTCGATCCTGGTCGCTCACCATTGGGATAAGAAGGACGAGCTCTCGCGGCTCGGAGTACGGCCGTACTTTTCCGTCCGACGAGGGAGCACGCGTTGGAAGAAGGATCTCCTTGTCTTGTCAGCCTTTGCACAGGCACTCTGCGTTTCCTCGATGGCGTAGGCAGCTCCTGCGGGCTTGGCTGAGGCGACGTGAACGGCGTCGGCCTCTGGAAGCGTATTCGTCGACTGCGTCAGCTCGTATGAATCTCCAGAAGCCACAGCCTGGTCGAGGTGGCGGATTGTGGAAGCCATGGGGGTTCAATGGTAGACAAACTGCCACTCTTTGGAGTATCCTTGATGGGGTTGTTCGAAAGCGATATGGTTCAGCAGTTGCCGTGCGATGGGAAGGGTCGCCAAGCCCTGTGACTGCGGCACCTCTGCCAGTCAGCCTGTGTCCCCTGGGCCCGTCTGCAAGGTCCGACCGTCCGACCACAAGAATGACCATAATCCGATCCGTTCTGAGCAAAGATCAGAAGAGTCCATCGAGATCAGGTACCTCTCTCTCTCCACCTCTCTTTTGCATTGTGGGGTTTGTCTGGCAGAGGGAGCAGCGGTTTTATATTGCGAGGGGAAGGTTTCCTGGGGGTCCGTCCGCTCGTTCGGACAGTGCAATTTATACTGGTATTCCCAAAGCGGGTTGGATCAACAATCTCCTCTCTTTTGCTCGTGTCCTTTCCTTTCCCTGGGCTACTATCCGCAGGATACAGTTCCGTTGTCTACCCAGGAAACCCAGAGCTACCTTACCTTGGGGCCCCAGGGAGGGAGGGAGGAAGAAGATGCACGGGAAGGGCAGGAGGTTCGCGTGACTGCCGGAAGACTACCTTGTCCGCGAAACAGCAGGACACGCAACTGAGAGACATGATTTATTAGGGGGTCCACAAAGCAAGGAAGGACAGAATGTAGATTCTTGTGCAAAGCCACCAACGGAGAGAGGAGCAAGGACCGGAAACAGGTGATCATGGACCAAGAACACCCATGTGTGCCTTGGTTAGGCTGTCGTCAGGACATCCACGTTGAAGGCTGGTTGACCGCATCTGCTACATGGACAGCAGTCTGGACCAACCAGCGTCCGACATGGATGCCCCTGACGCTTTCCTAACGTCAATCTTGATTAGAACTGACGTGTCCATGAGATCGCAGACATTGGCATATACGGCTGGGAAGCCGAGATCGTGAACAATGAACGCTTTGAGATCAGCGGCAATGCTGCTCGCATGCGGGTTCAGGCGCGGGTCCATTTTCTTGGTGCATATAATGAATTGGCAGGTGTCGCCTTTCAGCTCTTGCGGCATCTCACGGTCCGGCTCGTCGTAGAAGCTGAGTAAGCGACTGTAGAAACCCTTGAGTTCCCCAACAATGTGCATTTTTGCTGCTTGGATGAACTGTGTTCGCCGCTCGTCGTTCTAGGTGCCTCCTTCAATCCGCTTCATGATGGCGGCCGTGAGGGCGGTAAAATGATGAGCGACATTTTGCAGGGGCGGAGGCGGGGGAGGCGTCTTGTTGTCCTGATCCTGGGCCACCACCACCACCACGGGCAGCGGGGGCTCTTCTTCTTCTCTCTCAGAGCCGTGAGCTTTTTGAGCGCGGACACGGCGTCGTCGGCGAGCGTTGCGTGATTCAGGCATGGCGGGTCAAGAGAGTTTGCGGGGTGTTGTGAATGAGCTACCGTACCCACGGCTCTGGGCAAGAAAAACAGGACGGCACAGTGTGTACGTACATAGGGATTCTTGATCAATCCCAAAGCGGAGGGGATCCGTGTTGACCAAAGCGCAGCAAAAGCCTTCCCCGCCTTATTTACCTAATCGGATCAGGTCAGCCCAACGCAGTGCTGCGCACCTCGTCGTCTTTCCCTCGTTTTAAAGCCCCTTCCCTCGCTTCCCCCTGCATCTGCATTTCCCAACCCGCAACCTCCTTGCAAACCTCACACACCTTTATGCGACCCACCCCCGCATCGTCCGGCCATCTTCTCTCCTACCGGCCATACTCGTCTACCTGCTTTAGCTCCGTCCCAAAAGATAAGTACTTCACCTCCACCCAAAGCCAGTGGCTGCGCGAAGGTGCCAAATCGCCAGTCTCGCGCTGGAGGTTGGCAGGTGAGACTTAGCTCTGCCTGCCAGTGCTCAGGGGGTCGGCCATCCACCACCTCTCCAGCGTTGCTGGTAGTTATATCAAGATTCCCGACGCGTACCTGGTATGCGAAGGGACAAACACAAGGAGGATGGGCGGCTGGTGTTTGGAACCTTACTCGCCTCTCGGGGCCTTTGCTGCATTTCACTCCAAATTCCCAAGACGCGGTGGAGTTCAAGCTGGTTACACGCGAACGATTCCCCTCACACCACTTCCGTCCTATCCATTGCTCAAAGCTGATCGATCTTTTTGCCGTATGCATTCCAGGACAAGTCGACATGTTCCTGAGGCGCTTCCTTCCGTCCCTGCCACCGGGTGGGTGGACTTGCCTTCTTCTCAGTGGAGCGATGGTAAGCTAGCGGGCATAGGTGTCGTTCGCCGTCGCCCTCGACCGAGAACTGACTCAAGCTCTTCTTTGCTTTACAGTCAAGACAAGAAAGCTGCACGGCAAGCTCAAGAGATGGCACACCGTCCATGGGGCGCTCTTTTCCTTCCTTGGCGGGCAAGGGAGGTTTTTGTCGAGCGCTCCGCCATCTCGCCAACCAACGCACCGGCACAACAGATCGAGCTTGCCACGAAATCACCTTTTGCACTTTCTTCTTCACATTTCATATGAACATGATATGGCCCGATGATATGATTACTTTAAACTTTGTGCCTTATTCAGAAGCGCGGGCTTTCGTTGGTTGGCTAACTGGAGAGCTGGCGAAGGGCGAGAAGGGGACTTTGGGCGACCGCACCCCAACCAAGAACACTTTCTAAAGCCACGGGCTGGGATGCGTGGGTGCCCGTGCGTCGGGATGTGGGACGCAGGCCACTTCAAGGACTGCAAAGGGAGGAGCGTAAACGGACAGTTTTAAGGTTTGTACTTGCCGCAGATGTGAGGCCGCAAGAAGCGGCTATGTAGAACGGGCCAACAGAGCGACCGTCGACCTAGCGTCTCTCTTCCGCTCAACCTCTGCTGCAACAGGTATACTGCCACGACAGATGCGATAAGACGACTGGTGATGGGTCCGCTCTTTCCACCAACCACTTCCGACCAGGAACCAGGTTCTCCCCAGTCTCCTCCTCCTCAGTACTCGGACGACATCCTGCAGTTCCCCGTGCCTCACTTGCAGCCGGACTCCTCGACTTCCTATCAACAACCGCCCCCCGTCCCCGACAAGTCCCAATTCCAGCAGCATCCCTACGCTCAGGGCGGACAGGACCACCAGCATCGTCACTCGTATCTACCCCACGCCAGCTCCGGCACTCTCCACTTTCCAGCACCTCCCGCTCCCAGCGAGCACTCACTCGAGCACCTCGCCGATACTTCAGCGGATGGGGTCGTCGAGAGCGGTCCAGTATCCGCTTACTTTGGCCCATATCTACGTTACGGGAATGTTGACTACACAAGGGGAATGTGGACCGGTTCAATCCTGGTCCTCACCCGGGTTGCTCGTCCAAGTTCCCTGACCTTGACTCCGACGCCTGCGATCGGTCATCCGACAACGCTTTGGTCTAATCCGATACAGGAGTTCAGAGGCTATACATTCCATCGCTTCGACTTGGCGTTGCCGATGGCACAGCAGGAAGTCGTCTGGAAGTACGTCGTGGACGCCGATCCGACCAACGCATGGGAGTTCCACGTCGCGGCGATCCGAGATACTCGATGGCGCTTCTCCTTCAATTCTTGCAATGGATTCTCTGCGAGCATCACTCCCGCCGAGCGCGAGAAGCTGGGTGGGGTCGGAGCACTTTGGAAGGACGTGATGAGGCAGCACAGGACGCCGGGAAGTGCGTTTCACTGCCAGATCGGAGGCGGCGATCAGATTTATGGCGATCCCATGTGGAAGGCTCTGCCTAGTTTGCAGCACTGGTTGGCGCAGAAGGGAAAGGAGAACAGGAAATGTTATGCGTGGAGCTCTCAGTTGGAGGACGATGTGGCGGGGTTCTACTTCAAGCTTTACACGTCCCACTTTGCGACCCCAAACCTGCGCGAAGCAGTGGCGTGCATACCGTCCATATATCAGATCGATGATCATGTGCGTACAGCTGCGAAAAGTCAAGCGAATTAAGTTTCGTAGCTTATTCGTCTCGTATCATAGGATATCTTCGATGGATGGGGCTCTTACCCAGACTACCTGCAACACTCGATCTATTTCCAAAACATCGGTCGCCTCGCATTCGAGATGTACCACCTCTTTCAACAGCATACGACCCAATCTCTTCTCGCTCCTGGCCAACCCCACCAGAATGAACGCTTCTCTCCAGACGGCAAGACCTTCCACTTCATCAAACTCCTCGGACCCTCCGTAGCCGTTGTCGGACCCGACACTCGTGCCGAACGAACGCCAACGCAGATCCTCTCCCCGCAATCGTACGACATGATCTTCCACCATCTATCCCAACTTCCATCTACCGTCCGCCACGTCGTATGGATGCTGGCCGTGCCGATCGTGTATCCCCGACTCGAGATGCCCGAGACGCTGCTCGCGGCTGTCGGAAAGACAAAGCGAGGCGCGAACGATGCCGTCAACAGTCTCGGAAAGGGATTGGGAACTTTGGCGGGTGTGAGTGGGAAGCTGTTGGACAAGTTACCTGGAGTTCACGTGGATGCTGCAAAATGGAAGTCGTCGACCAAGGGCGCTTACGACGGTGCGATGGGACACGTCAAGAAGGGACTGGGAAAGACAGGGTTGATGTCGGGTCTCATCTCCCAGTTTGGGGAGATCGATCTGTTGGATGATATGTGCGATCATTGGACGCACGCGGTAAGTTCGGGAGGTCCGAAAAAAGCTCGCTTTACGATCATCCAAGCTGATCCTGCACCCTTGATGCTTTCTAGCTTCACAAAGAAGAACGAGCAACCTTCATCAGACGGATGCAAGCCTACTCCTACCAGTTCCGTCGTCGAAGCACCTTCATCTCCGGAGACGTCCACGCCTGCGGCTACGGACTCCTCAGCAACCCGAACGCACCCGTCGATCGAGATCCCTCCTGGATGCTCCAGGTGATCGCTTCTGCCATCGTCAACGTGCCTCCACCGGGCGGCGTCCTCAAGCTCGTGCATCGTAGCGCCAAGAAGATCGACTTTGGGGACGGCGTCCAGGAGACGATGATGGAGACGTTCGTGAAGGATGTGGACGGGAAGGATCTTGCTGGCAAGATCATGATGGGGCGGAGGAACTGGGGGGTTTGCAGGGTCGGTGTCGTTGGAGAGGCTTTGGAATTTGTCATCAGGGTGGAGGGAACGCAGGAGGTGGGTGCTTGCGTTCCCTACCCGCCGGTCATTGCACCGGCCTTGATTTGAGAGGATCGTTGGGAGGAGTAGAGCCTTCCCCCCCGAAGACGTTTGCGATGGAGCATTTTGGATAGCCTTGAACATCTAATACCTAATCAATTAGCACAGCCACTCCTTCTGGGCTGGGAAAGATGCCGAGGGTCAGATCGCTCGTTTTCAGCACCTCAGGATCCATTCCCATCAGAGCAGCTGCATCCTGGGAAAGCACCCACACCTTCCAAGTCACGCACTCATTCCAAAGTCAATCATGTCCAACGAATACGGTGGATCCAACTTCGCAAACGGCGGCGACAACGCCGACGTCAAGGACGATGACCAAAACCAGGGGGACAGCAGGGACATCCAGAACGAACGTTCCGACCCAATGCAGACCGGAGACGACGACTCCCGCAGAGGACGGGACCAGAGCGTGGGTCACGGTGGAAGCAACAGTGGCGGCGGCGGTGGCGGACGTCGTAACCGGGAGAACGAGAACCAGGTGAGCAGTCTTTTCTCAATCAGAGCAGGGAAGATCCCGTGGTAGAGGGATTTCTGGCATCGCTGACTTTGGTGCTGGGTTCAGGTCAGGTCTCTCTTCGTCCGTGGACTGTCCGAGGGCACCAGGCCCGTTGATTTGATGGAGGCATTCCAGGTAAATGAAGAGCGTACATACAGGGAGGGATGAGGTCGTATAGATCTGATGGCTCATGACCCACCTTATACAGTGCTATGGAACCGTCACCGACTGCTACTTGCCGATGGACTTTTATACCGGCAAAGCCCGTGGTTTCGCTTACATTCAGTAAGCTTGCGCTGCCTTCCTTTTTCGGTCTTGGGATTTCCTGTATCTTAATCGTTTCTTCAATCATCAGGTTTGAGACCCAGGAGCAGGCTGACAAGGCTTTCGCTCGTATCGAATACATTACCATCAACGGTCGCACTTTGACCATCGAGTGGGCGGCGGGCAAGCGCAAGAGTAAGTAGACTGGTCTTGTGCTTTGCTCTCTTGAGAACGTTTTTCTGATACTATTTTCACAGCTCCCGGGGAGATGCGTGGCCGTGGCTCGCGAGAGCCTGACCGTTTTAACGGTGGAGGACGCAGGGAACCCGATCGGTATGTTTTTCTCCAACCTATGTCGATGGCAATGAATAACTCGCTTACCCGCATTGTATTTGCCAGCCGTCGCAGCCGGTCGCCCCGTCGTGATCACTCTGCAGACAAGTACAGGCCTAGGGACCGGTAGGCGCAAATCTCGAGACGAACTGGGGTGATCGCCCGACACTTGCTGACTTTGTTTTCTATTGTTCAGTCGCGACCGCAGCCGCTCTCGAACGCCTCCTCGTCACCGCAGACGTTCCCGCTCTCGGTCGCGCTCCCGCAGCCGTTCCCCTCACCGTCGGGAGCGCCGCGAGAGACGTCGATCCCGATCCCGCACTCGTTCCCGATCCCCCGCTCCTCGCAGCTCCCGCCGTGGAAGCAGAGACGCTGGCGCCGCCACCTCGTCCGCTGGTCGCTGATGAGGTCTTTTTCCTCTCTCAGTGTCCCTTCTATACGACGGCAGTTCTTCGAGCTGTTGTTTTACTGCAGTGATACTGCTTTGAGCCTTCGCACGAGCTGTTACTTGACTGCGCAAGATCAAGTCTTCTACGGTGTTTTCACTTCCACTCCCTGCATCATGTTTACAAGGGAGAAAAAATGCAAACCAGAGGCGTTCCGCGTTCAAGGGATTATCAATAATCAAGCAAGGGTATACGCTTTGCGCAAGCTTTGTGTGCTCAAGCAAGGCAAGGGGGGTGGGTGCGATCTTCTCGAGCCGTGTACGGCCTCTCCCTTCTGGAGAAGGCCATGATCGCTACTGGTGCTGAGGGGCCAAGCAGGTCAAAGGGGGTCGTCCAAGCCAAAGCAAAGAAAAAGAGGTCAAGCAAGAGCAAGCTCGCTTCTTCGCTCAGGCAAAGGTTCAGGGAGAACAAGGGCGCAGGTGGAGATCATGAGCATGCGTCCTGAATACATTTCCTCGCGCGCCTCGCTTCAGGGCTATCCGGCCTTGAGAGTCTTCGCCTTCGTTGTCGCATCTCGAGTTCAAGTCCAGACACCGTCAGCGCTCCAAGGTATGGATCTTACTGCTCGGTTGCCGGGTCAATACGTAGCAACGTCACTCTGTTGGAATCTGTTTTCAATTTATTCTGCTACGTTGTAATCACCCGTCCCCATGAACCGCTCGTGGACAGCGTCTCGTTCACACCGAAAATGGTGCTCGCCGAGAAACTCACTCTCCACCGCAACATCTTTTCCACAAAAAACGAAATCAAAAAACAACGCCCTAATGGTATTCACATTCCTCTATCAAGGGTCCCCAAAACCCATCCTTCGCATGTAACTCTTCAAAACAAAACACTTCACGCATCGGATATGTCCATGTGATGCACCTCAGGCATCGACTGCGGCATCGCGATGTCGCACGGAATGGTCTTCAAGCTCGGTGGATCCGACGGCGTGGAATGAACGTGTACGTTCTTCTTTTCCACCAGTTCGTCCACCTCGATGTCGACAGCTCCATCGCCTTCCGTCGGAGGCGATGCGGACACGGATGCGGTCGGGGAAGGAGACGAAGATGGAGATTGAGATGCGGTAGGGATCCTTCTGTCTTCCCACATGTCGCCTTCGTCCTTGTAGAACGCTGACGCTCGATGAGACGTGCCTTCTTGGGACCCGTCTGATTCTTCGTCGTCTTCTTGATCGTCGTCTTCTTGCGAGTGTGAGGAGGTGGATCGGTCGTCCTCGTCGTCTCGTGGGTCTTCGTCGAAGGCGAGCTCTTCGTATGCTCGTTCTGCGAACTTGTCCCATCCTCTGATGAGGAACGGCAAGGTTAGAGGGGTTTTTCTTTTTTTCGATAGGGCCACTGTGGTAGGGAAGACGCCAAAACTCACTCTAGCAGGACACGGGTCTTCGTCTGTCGATCCTCGACGTACATGTCGTCCCACTCTCGGAAGTTTGGGTCGATGCGTCGAAGGTGGAGGTCGTACTTTCGGATGTCGAAGATCATGTCGAAGACCAGAGAGGCTGATCCGCATCTCCTCAGGTCCGAGAGGGTTATGACGTGCGGTGTCGTTGGGTTAACCATGTCCAAACTATCAACCATCAGAAATTTGTTAAGCAAAACTGAGGGCGGAACCCCCCGGCGAAAACAGCAAAGGACTCACATGGCGCAAGAAAAGTCCTTCCACTCCCACGGATCCGTCATCCTGAACTCCCTCATCCTCGCACACTGCTCATCGAAGAACTTCTTGAGCTCCCACAGACTCCAAGCGCCATCTCCATCCACGTCCAGACATCGAAACCAGTAATCGATCGCTCTCGGCGCCGCCTTGTTCTCCGCCGCCAGGATGAAGTTGACGAAGTCTCGGTACGACATCCGATCGGTCGGACCTGTCGCCGTCCCCGCGCCCGCAAAGATGCGAGACACGACGAGAGGGGACAGACAGCCGTTCTCGTATCCTCGTAGCTCGGGTTCCGTGATCCTCAGGTCGTGGTCCGTGTCCAGTTCCCAGAACTTGCAGTACATGACGTAAAAGTGCTTGTAGGAGAAGACGTCTCGGGACGAGTTGATGTCGTCGACCAGTTGGAGGTTTCGAATGAGCGGAAACACGCCGTCCTTTCGGAACTCGGTTCGTGTCATTCGAGACGAGCTGTTGCGGGATTTCGCGTAGAAGATTCGTGCTACTACTGTTTCCACTAGAAACGTGGCAAATGAGGAAGAGGTTAGCTGGAGGCCGTCGGTTTATCGAAAATGCTTGTTGTACGCGCTACCATAACGATGTTGGAACACATCCATCTCCTTCAAAAACTCGAGTCCCGGGTGGTTCTGCACGACATCTACAGAAGAGAGCTCGAGTATCAGTTCCGGGCTCTCATCGAAATCACAATTCAAGGTTTTCGTACCCTCGACCACGATCTTGAAGTCCTCCTCGATCAGAAAATTCCGCCCACTTCCAAGAACCGTGAAGGCGACCTCATCGACGTCGCGGCAGTCGACAACCTTCTGGTAAAAGTCCACGAACCCGTCGTGGGTCACATGACCTCCTGCAGACCCTCCACATCGCCGGAACAACGCTCGGTTGAAGTATCGGGGGAGTCCACACGTAGACGTGACCTGCACGAATAAGCCCTCGGATAGAGCACCCACTGCGGAGAAAACCTGCTCCACCTCTTCCTGTTAATGCAGAAAAAGCCGGAATGGTCTTTTAGTAACTCATGCGGAATCAAATAACGAATCCTCTATATTCTTTCTTCCGTCTCATACCATGATGTTCCCTCTTCGTTCCGAATAAGCGGCCTGCGCATCCGACAGCGTCTGCTTCGGAAACGGAAAGGTGGCGGGTGCCCGTTTGACCGAGCACGCGAACTCTGCCGCCGACGCCACCCTCGGGAGCTGATTCGCACGAGGATACGAGGCGGACGGTCGGGGTTTGTGTGGTTCGTCGATGATCATGCTGTCCAGGGCTGGCTCCTCGTCTTCCTCCACGATCGTCGCCAGATCTTCTTGCACCGGGTCAAGCACCATACGATCCGGGTCTTCCTTCGGGGATTCATGGTCGTGGTCTTCTCGGGCGTGATGCAGTGGGACTGTGTCCTGTTCTCGTAAGAAAAGTTTTTCTGAAGGGTCAGAAAGTCGGTCGGGCTCATGTGCTAGGGGTGAAGTACGAAGGCTTCCTGACCTCGAGCATGACGTTATGATCCAATGGACTCGTGATGCGAGCATTGATCAGCACCTTGAGCTCCGTGACGTCGCCTCTTCTTTCATCCACGAGACACTCGGCTGTCCGTTTCTTCTGATCGGCATCCTTGTTCGGAGACAGGAACGTGGTGGTGGGTGACGATGGGGTGAGCAAGAGGGCGTTATGTCCGTGAACGAACTCGTGGTAGGATAATGGAGAGTCTATGCAGGCAAGACAAGGGAGATGGGTTGAGCCTGTCTGAGTGCGAACTTTTTGCGGGGATCGTTCGGATTGGGTCCGTTTACCTCTCTTGAATCCACTGACTTTCCGTCTCTCGCGTTTGGCCGGCTTGCTACCCGGTCTCGACCCACGGACTCCGACGTGATGAGCATCGTCAGCGGAAGGAACCGCCAGCAGTCCCTGCGCATCCTTCTCATCCTCTCCATCGTTCAGAGCATCGGACGGTTCCGCCGCAGTGGCAACGTTCATGTCGTGAGTGACCTTCGTCAAGCCTCCCGAATACGTCGTGTTCGAAGACATCGTCGAGCTTTTTTTCCAGTGCTACAAGTTCGCTGTGGTTCGGCACGCGGCGGGGGTTCAAAATCAAAACGTCTGACTACAGTGAACGCGCGTGGGCGGGACAGGAGGCGGGAAATGTTATGACGCGACGCGCCTTGGTGACTGCGTACAAAGCCGATGACTTCTGCGCCGAAGAGGGATACTGGGAACTACGAGCTTGGGATTAGCCCTGTCGGTCAAAGTCGTGTCGGGTGAAGACAAAGTGGCGGCGATATGCGATGAGGACGAAATGACCCGTGCTGCCGAGTTAGAGGATTGCCGACGGTGATTGAAACGATGGAACGACCGAAGGTGCTACTGCTAGGTAATGGACGGCGAAGATGAATCCTCCTGCGAACAGTTTACGGACGACGGACGACGGAAGACAGGAAGACGCGATGGAGGAACCGAGGGATGGTTGAGGAGTTGAGGAGTGCGTGAGTGCTCGTTTTGCTGCGCTTTCTCGCCGGGTACGCGTACCGAGCACTTTGCGTTAGGTAATCCACTTCCTGTGGTTTTCCGACTTCTGCCGTACAGACCTGCGGCGGACCGGAAGATCCGTCGCCAGGCTGCACATCGTTCTCCGGGGGCCATCCATGAATTGGGGTCTAGTCCACGGATAGACCACCGGCGGTTGCTCGCTTGCAGATCCCCTCGTCGGTACGCGCACAGACAGATCGGACATCCCCTTATGGCAGCAGCCGATAACTGCGCAGGGGAACAACACAGACGTCGCCTTTCGCATCTTCTTGTAGTAGTCGTGGATTGCGAGCCTGTCCCTACAGCAGGCTCTGGTCTCTCCGGTCGCTACACGCTTTCTAGAGCTGACCTTCGAAACGAGGATCCCCGTATGTCCATGGGGCCTAAGAGCACATTATATCTGAGAACAACGTAGAGTAGTATTCAGGAAGGTGCGTGTTCTTTCCAATCCAGCCAGAAGCGGGTCAGAGCCGACACTCCAGATCGAATCAAGTTACAAAATGTATAGTATTTATGCTGTAACCGAAAAAGGTTCTGGGCTCGAAATCGTCAACCACACCGCCCACCCCCATCAGCTAGCGGGCACACGAGTCATGATTCCGTTCTTGTAGACCCATCTTCCAGACGGAGGTTTCTCACCCAGCACCGCCGCTTTGAACACCGCCCACAGAACGGCAGGCTCCAGCAGCTCGTGCGGCCACTGCACCAGACTCAGCCCTCTCGAGAGACACAGCGCGGCCTTCTGGTCGATGTGAGCGGCCTGGAACAGGACTTTGGAGAGGAACGTCAAGAACCGCAGGTCCGAGTCCGAGCGAGAGCGACCGGAGCAGGGGACGACCTCGTGGGATGCCAGGTCGGCAACCTCGTTGTTGACCCAGATCGGGAGGAGACGGGTACGGAGAAGGGTGTGGAACTTTGACGAGAGGGTGGTGTGAGTGGTGGCTGGGTCAAGTAGGACAGAAGAGAGCGTCACTGCGGCGATGGCTGATGTGGTCTGGGAGGATAGATTATCGGAAGTCAATTTCAGCGCCGAAAGCCATTTCGTATTCAGACGGTGGAAAGATGATCCTTACCATGCCCTGACCATAGAAAGGATTGAAACCACAGAATGCGTCACCGACGGCGACAAAACCGTGCGGAACGGCAATCTGGTCATAGCGACAAAACCGGCTGCGGTACAATGGAAGCATGAGCTCACGAGTCTCGGTCCGCGATCTGACAGCTCCGGCTCCGAGCTCTCTAAGCCTTACCTAGGCGGCAGCTTGATCCGGTTGTATTCGCTGCAGCGCTTGCCGAGAGACTGTCGTACATCCTTCCAGAACGGCCAGTCGACCGAAATGCGATCGAAGAAGGCGTCGAGTTCAGCGTCCGTTTTAGGCAGCGATTGAACCTTGTCCGCGACCTTCATGAGCGTGACCTGCGCATGGTTGCCTTCCACCACAACAGCTACCGCAGATTCCCGCTTGGTGCCGCCAGGATACGGCGCTGTGACGACATACGGCGGAAGCGGACCGGTTTTTTCGAACATCATGGTGCTGTACTGACAGAGAGGATCGTACGTGTCCTCGGGGACCTCGACGCCTGCTGTTTCCTTGACCCACTTTCGCCCCTTTGCGCTCCGTCCCGTTGCATCGACCACGATGTCGGCGTCCAGCACGAACGTTTCTTTGGTGGTCTTGTCGTAGCAAGTCACGCTTGCGACCGCTCCGTCCTGCCCGAGGTGGAGGTGCTGCACGGTCACGTGCTTGCGATAGGTGAGACGTCCGGAGTGCTCATGACCCTGTAGGAGCTTGGAGCGGACGGCGCCTTCGTAGAGGGATCGACTGGCCGCCACCGTGTCGATCGAGCGGTCCTTGGGAACGCGTGCGAAAAAGTTGTCGTACAGCCAGAATTGGCCGTCAGAGCAGTTGATTGGGATTCCACCGTGTTCCACCATGTCTGAAAGAAGGTTGGGAAAGGTTATGAGAAGGTTGTCGAAGGTGGAGGTGGAAGTGGTGCAAGAGACGCTGATGTGGGAAACCCCCATGTACGGCCCCGGCCCGACACACCTCGAACTCACACTTTCGAATTCCAGGAAACAAAGCCTCGAGCAGCCTGCACCCAAGGGGCTGCAAGAAATGGGAAGAGCTCGCCTGCAGGACGTCCTTGCGCGGAGTGGCCCAATCGGTTCCTGTCAGGTCTTGGATGTTCTCGGACTCGATGAGCGTGACATTGTCGTAGTGACACAGGAGGACCTTGGCTGCCATGCACCCAGCCATGCTGCCGCCTACGACGACAGCTGAGCGACCGCGCCTGGTGAAAGACTCTGTGAGGACATGCTGCTCGTCGATGAAGACTGTCGTGCGTTTGACGAATTCGGTGTAGGTTGTGCGAACGAGCTGGATGACGGCTGCGGTGGCGAGACCGACGGTGATGAGGATGGTGTTCCACTCCATAATTTTTTGATTTTGCGCTTGAGAAGGTATGGATTAGATGCTTGGAGGGAAGCGAGAGCGGGAGAGGAGTCTACATCTGTCTTTATCTTTGTTGGGTGCCCGGCTGAGTGTCCGTGCAGCGTGGGGGTGGGTGGGTGTT
>JADGJA010000181.1:0-32703 GCA_027596035.1 Thoreauomyces humboldtii
CTTCTTCTCAGCGCCTTGGACTCCCACTCGGAACGATCGGTCCAAGCAGCCCTCGACGCCGTGGTGGAGGACGGATCCCACCGTCGGACGGTGATCACCGTGGCTCACAAGCTGTCGACCGTCCAACACGCGGATCTCATCATCGTCGTGGATCAGGGACGGGTCGTTCAGCAAGGGACGCACGTCACGCTCATGGCCGAACGTGAGGGCAAGTATGCGAGCATGGTCGCTGAGCAGTCGTTGGCCGCCGCTGCCGTTGCTTCTGAGGCCATGGACGAGTGAGCGTAGTGGAAAGGAGGGAGAGAGGGAGAGGCGTAATACCATTGCTATAGAGATGACGTTTCATAGAGTAGAAGGGAAATTTAGATCTGTAGATCAAGTTACGACATGCCCGTTCTTTCGGATTCGTTGATCGGGGCAGAACAGAAGGACAAATGTATTGATACAGGAGGAGTGAGATCAAAAAATAAGTGTGCAAGAGAGGGAGATTGTGAGCAGGTGTTCGGATAAGAAGCGGTGGGAAAGTTGGAGGGAAAATAGAGGGGGGATAAGTAAAGTAGTGACAAGTACTCTAAGCACCGAACCCGATCTGGGATCGGAAATGCCTGTTGAGCGTGCTCTTGTTGTGCTTCATTCCCGTCCTCGCCTTGAAGTCGTAGTACGCGTACAGCTGCTTCTTTGCCATCATCCTCCTCTCGTGGTTGGCCTGCGCGACCTCGTACGTGACGGCCTGGTATCCCAGCTGGTTGTACTCTCCGTGGAGACGGTTGATGACGACCGAGTCCCGGGAAGACTCGGAGGGTCGCAGGTTCTGCTGCCAGAACCGGTTGTACTGACGGTGACCGATCCGCATCCCCGAGGGGAGGATGAGCTGCGTCTCGTCCTGGGTGATCCGGACGGATCCGGGTGCGTTGGCCATCTCCTCCTCTCCGAGCTCCGAGTCGTCGTCTTCGTCGTCGTCGGACACGTCCTCCCATTCCTCCCCGCCTTCCGCTGCTGCCGTCGTGGAGTCGCCGGTGGCGTCAGTGGCGGCCTCCTCGGGGTAGGTGGACGAGAAGTCGTAAAAGTCGGCCACCTCGAGTTCGGCTCCGTCCTCGTAGGCAATCTTGCAGTGACCCTTGTCGAGCATGTGCTTTCGCACCGCCTCGAGGGTGTGCATGGATTTCCCCTTCCCGTTGCAGTAAAGACAGACGTGAGCGACCGCGATCTTTTCTCCGAGGTACGCGATGAGCCCCTTGAGGTCGACGAGGAACTCGACGTCCGGGATGAAGAAGCTGTGGGCGCGAGCCATGTGGGAGAGGGAGTTTTCGAAGGTCTGGCACTTTTGCGCGCAGAAGAGGCAGTCGAGTTCGGTCAGACGCGGAGTCGCAGCCGCCTTGCGCTCCATGATGGCGAGGATCTCCTCCTGCGAGGTGGCGTCCGCGAGCTGCTGACGCCAGTTGATGGTGATGTTGGTGGTGGAAGTGGGGTCGGTGGGTGAGGATGAGGAGCCGCCGGCGGTCTCGTCCATCGCGGCCTCGCTGGCCACGGGACCGGTGCGAGACGCCGAAGAGACGACGGGTGCCGTCTTGCGACCGTTCGTCTGGACGGGTGCGAATGGGTCGATGCCCTTGCTGGTGAGATCGTCGAATCGGGTCTGCAGCTCCTTGTGCTTCTTGGAGCCCAGATGGTTGGTGTAACCGTTCTCGTTCGAGTAGGTTTTCCGACATGCGGCGCACTCTCCGGAAAAGACGGGTTTCGTGGCCTCCTCGGCGACCTTGCTCTGCTGCTGCTTGACGCGAGCGGCAAAGTTCTCTGCGGTGACGGGAGGGATGTCTGCGACCTTGCGCTTCAGGTTGTACCTGTGCCAGTCCGAGCGCATGTGCTCCCGCTGGTTCTCTGGCGTTCGGAAAGCAACGTGGCACGCGAGGCACGTGAAGCTGTGGGAGACGGTGGCATTGGACGCGGCGGTGGCAGCGGTGGTCGCTTTGGAAGCCTCGGAGAAGTCGGATGCCGTGTCGGAGAAGACGGAATCATGTACCTCGTGGGCGAACTGGGTGGACATTGCGGGATGGGTGATGGGGACGGGGGAAAGGGTGACAGTCGTTTGGTGGGTGGAAGGTTCGCGGGGGCAGGGACGCAAGTGGGGATGAGGCTGCGAGAGGCGAGGTGGGAGGGGACAACAAGTTCAGGTTCTACTATACTACCTGAGAGGATAAGTCTATGTCCCACGGAACCTATATTACGACGGAGGAACTGGCTTCCTTACAAATGGCCCCAATGCTCGGGGGACGGTGGGTAAGCTCCGCAAATGCCAGATGCCAAACGACGACGACTGCTGCTGCTTGGGAAAAAAAGAAAAAAGAAAACTACTGCGTGGGAAAATTGTACTGAAGCAACCTCGAAACGACGACTGTCGAAGGGCAAGTCGAAGGCCCGAAGTCGCAAGCGCATTCAAGTACAAGCACACATAGGAAAGAACGTCTATACAAATTCAAGCAAGACCATCACAGCTGAAACCATGCCGTGTAGGCGAAAGGGATACGAGGGATTCAAAAATGGGGTGTACGTGTACGTGTGTGCGTGTGTGTGTGTGGGAGGAAAACAGAAAGGGAGATGCAGGAGGAGGGTATGTACTGTATACGAAAGAGAGTGGGAGCCCCAGTCCTAGTAACGATTGCCGAGACGCGAGATGTTCTGAGCCTCGTGGGCCACACGATCCGAAGTAGAGCTGCTTCCCGTCAGGTGCGACAGTCCCGGCACGTCTTCGGCCTGGATGATCTCTGCCCGCGACTTTGCGATGGCTGCGTCGATGTGCTTTGTGCTCTTCCCTGCCGCCAGCGCTTCCTTGCGAAGCCAGTTCTCCAGAAGGTTTCTGTGGGGAGGGGGGAAACGAGTCCTTTTTCAGTGCCCAAGGAATACCGTACCCAAAAATAACATGCAAAGAGAAATGTCTCGGGGTTTCCTCTTACAGGTTGCGCATGTTGGGCTTGTAGGCAACGTCGAACGCGCTTCCTAGCACGGGGATCGTTCCGAAGCCTAAGAGTAAGGGAAAAGTGCAAGGAGTTGGTATGATGGCTTCCTTCGCCATGGTCCCCAATCGCGAGAATGAACATGGTTGCTAGTCTTACCGGCGTTGAGGAGGACGTTCCACACCATGCGAGCCGTGACCCACCAAGGAACGTGGAACCTCCTGGTGAGGTACACGACGTAGATGCTCAGCAACGTGGATATGGCGTCACCCACCATGGGCACGGCCGAGATTATGGGATCGAGGCCGATCTTGTAGTTGGTGCCAGGGACGTAGAACTTTGCATCAAGCCACTGGGACAGCCACTGGACGCGCTGAAGGGTCCTGGATCGGGCCTCGGGCGTGTCCTCCCCGAGACGACCGTCCTCGTTCTTGAGGTAGGGCATGGCGGCGTTGTAGACGGCCTTTCCGGGGTGCATGTTGCGGACCTCGTCGATGGACGGGATCTTGTCCTTGAGGTCCGCGGGGAGGGATGCCACCACCCGCTGCGTGAGCTGGGACGCTTGCGAGGCCGCCTGGCCCGCGAGGTTGGCCGCCTTGGAGATGACGATGGGGGCTGCCGCTGCGGCTTGCTTGTGGATGGGGACCATGGGCTGGTTTGCGGATGCAGAGGAGGTGGAGGAGACGACGACGGGGGACGCTACGGGCGTGTAGGGAGGAGGGGCGGATGCCACCGTGGGACCCGCTGCGGGTGCGACTGGCTTTGATCGGAACATGTCGATGGATGAGATCTGCGGTTGCAGCAAGTGCGGGTTACGAGGGTTAGGTAGGTAGGATACGGTACGTCCCTTGCTGAAGAGGTGTTATTGCACATGGAGGGATGCGATGAAGACGAGCGCTAGATATAAAACATGCATGTCCAATGTGTTGGGGAGAGAGAGATGATGTCATGAAGCCGTCGTCATTGATGAGGACAACACCAGTGTGTCCGAACTCTGCTTTGTCAACAAGGGAGGTCCGAACTCAAATTAAACCCGACAACTCCGTGAGCATCTAGGTGAGCATCCCCCGCCATCAAGCCTTCTCGCACCCTAATCGATCCACCATCCATTCTTCTTGTGCACGTCCTCGATCGAATCCACCGGATACCCATCAAATTGCAGATCCTTCCCCTCCCTGGGACCCACCACCCACTTCTTCCTACTCTCCAAAAAGATGCACGTGTCCTTATCAACTTCCGGGAGTTCCGTGTCGATCGCGCTCGCGAACGGGTATATCCACTGCGGGTACGTCGGATCGTGGGCGTACAGGAAGGAAGCGCAGTGGACGCAAAAGTGTCGGTGGTTGGTGCTGAGCTTGGGATCGGCCAGGTCCGACACGTTGGCGCGATAAACTTTGGTGTGCTCGCGACCCTCGAGGACCAAGGTGGACGCGTCCGCCATGATGTTAATCGAGTATCCGCCTCCTCCTGCTGTCTTGCGGCAGAGGTTGCAGTAACACTGTGGGGGTTACAGTGAGGTGGGAACCGGGGAAGACGGATGGACGGGTGTTGATGGAGCAGCAAGTCTTTTTACCTTGCAGAACGGATATGGGGTGTGGGAGCGACATGTGAACGTCACCTTGCCGCAGTGACAGGAGCCTTTGAGATCCATGATGTGCTTGTACGGTATGTGTAAGTTCTGTGTTCGGATTCTGACTGAGGAAGAGGAATGTCTGAACACGGGCGTGGACTCAAACTGGTCGGACGCGGACACGAGTGTCCGAACGCTGTGACATACCGGTCCACACCACATGGATGAAATTAAAGTGCAAAAGGCGATGAAAGAGGAAGGAGGAATGCAGATCGAAGATGAGAGTCATGAAGCCGTCATTCCTCACGACGAGAGAACGGACGACACCGTACCCACGGCCGCGAACGGGGACCTCGTAAGACCCGCCCCACCGGCAACCCACCCAAGGGCCGTTTCAAAGTCCTTCACAGCCTCCCTCATGCCATGATTTCCGTTCGTAGCCTCGCAATGCATGTGAAGCTTCTCTGCCCATTCCCGCACGGGAGCCGCACCAAAGATCTTTCCCTCTCGGACCCTCGTTCCGACTAGGGACACCGCTACACGCCAAGCGTATCCCAATCGCCGGTACAGCAGTCCTCGAGTCTGGTCGTCGTGGGACGGGTCTTCCCACACGGGGAGACGATGGACGAGAGTTGTGGCCAGATCGAGATATCCGAATGCGAGGGCGGGGTACTCGTGCTGCAAGTCGAGGGGGTAAGCGGACGGGAGCACGAAGAAGTCGCAGAAGTAGATGACGAGGTCTCGGAGCTCGTCGATGAGGGGTCGTACGCGGTTGAAGGAATAAGCGTTGGCGGTGGGACCGTTTCGATTATAAGGGAACGCTTCAAGGACGGACTTTTCGGCTCGGCCGAGGAGTTGGGAGGCAGTCATCAAGGTTGGGCGAGGTATCAGAGAAACGAGAGCATCCTGTAAGTGAGAGTTGCTCTCAACGAGGGAGCATATGATGCCAGAGAGCTGCTCAGACGGCAACATGGACAGGAGTTTGCGGACTGGTGGGTTGGTCAGGGTGGCATGGGTCTGAAGGCGGAGAATGGCTTCTGGTTCGAGGGTTCCGGTGCGAAACCGCTTGAGACCGGCCGCGACACGACGAGGAGACCCGTCTTCAGCCTGCTCGAAGGTCCTTGCCACGTAGTTTTGCGAATACGACGGTGAGTCGTCGACTGACAACTTGCGCTTCAGAGAGACGGGAGGAGTGACAGAGTGGACCAGCATTTTGCCCGAAGATGAGGAAGCTCGTCGGGAGCGAAAATACTACTGTATATATCCGGGACGGTTGTAATGAGTAGGTGATTCCCAAGACGAGGCCTCTGGGAACAAGTAGGAGTGTGTACAAGGTGGATTGTAGGCAAAGCGCTTCTCTGCTTTCCCGCTCAGCAGACTGCAGTCTGCTGAGGTGAGGTGTGGAGGGGTCGAGCTTCCTTTATCGAGACTTCTGAAACGCCGGGCATAGAAACCTTGCGACGTTTTTTTTACCTCGGAGAGCAGAACATTTCGGCACACAAGAGAGAAGCAGACGAAGTTCAGTCACCACGCATCGAAGAGTACAAGGCTCAGATACCTGCCTGAAGACGGTATATGTATGCACGTCTACGGAGTGTGTGGAATCCTTCTGGTCGCGCAGCTGGAACGACCGTCCTATCCTCCATCAACGACCGTCTACACCCATTCGCAGCTTCAACTTGACCGATCTTGGCTCTGGCCCTCGCTCATCCTGATCGAGGAAGAGACGATGGGTGAGCGGCCCACGTCGTAGTCGGACTCATCACAAACAGGACTCCAGGCCAAACAGCACAGCGCCCCGTTTGGACGCGAATCCATCCTCAAGGCGGTGGTGCTCTCCCGACGGATCGAATGCCAAGTGCGCTGTTCCCAGTTGCCGGAAATGAAAGTCTCCGAGACGATGGCGTGAAGTTGTGGATCCTACCGAATTCGAACCGTGTGAGTCCACTTGTCTCGACGTGGGACTGTCTCGTGGACCACGGCTTGGAACAACTGGGCAGGCGGACTCCTCGCGTTAACGGCCCTTGAACATGCAGCGATGATGTTGTACTGTCACGGACGATGGACGCGCCGCGCCCAGCTACCATGTCCAGGGACAATGTCACAGACGCGGTCTGTGCCCACCTTCCCAATGTGTTCCGTACACACCGCAAGAACGCGGGGCACATCGCCAGGGCCATCGCTTCGGTATGCCTGCATTCATTCCCGGAACACACTGGATCGCTCCGAGGAAGATCCAGGGTTGCTTCAGCGCATCGTGGACAGAGCGAAGGGAAACGGAAGCGGTCGATCCTACGTCTCCACCGGCAAAGGCATTCACTACATAGAACCGCTTTTCGTAAGACCGAGCATTCCGCATAACCGGTGCCCGCAACCGCGTAGAAGATCCATTGAGCATCCTCGAGGCCAAACAGTTCAATGCCTCGGTTGGACGCGAATCCATGTGGTTCCTCTCTCTGATCTCTACCTTGCTTGAGAACATCCGTGCTGGCAGATAAGATCCATCATAGAGAAGAATGCGCACAGCTCGGATGTTCTCAAGCGAGGCAGAGAATGAAAGAGGTTAGATCAAATAGAAAATATGAAGAACAATCAATGGCGGAGGAAAGACGAGAACGATCGGAGGTTAAAACGGCTCGTGGAGACGAAGAGCGAGAAAATTGGCAAGACTCCAGGGTGCGCGGAAGGCCGACAAGGGCCGATGACATGAAGCAGTCATCTCAGGGATGAGATTGTCTCTCTTTCTCTTTCTTCCTGTGGAAGTGAGCTTCAGGACTCGCTCCTGGCCTGTACGCAAACGTTCAATATGGAACGATACCAGATGTGTTTTGATGGGCGGACTCGCCTCATCAAGCATTATCGTCGTTAACGGTAGAGGGCTTTTGATTGGATGAATTTAGCACAGCCTGCAGCATCAAGTCCATCACCAACACCCGTCGCCCCCAGTGTTCCTAGTTTCTAAACAATCTACTTCCTGTTGTCCAAGTCCCACGCCTCAAGCTCCAGCATGAGGTCGCGCAGGTACCCGCGCTCATCCTCCTGATACTGCACAAACGTGCTCTGAGGTTGGTCGCTCATAGCCTCCACCTTGCGCTCGTGTTCCTTGGCGAGCTCTTTCGCCTCCTCCCGTCGGCCCTGCTTCCAGACGGGACGGATGATGGAGCGAAGGTTGCTGAGAGCTTGAGGACTGGATCAGGGATTCCGATTCAAAGTTCAGCTTGCAAGGACGTGTTTCATCAGGAAAGACCTTTGAAGCCTTACCTGTCAGGTCCGAGGGGCGGTAACTCGTCCAACCAGACAACGCACTCTCGCGCCAGTCGCTCTGCCTCCGAGTAGTTCTTCTGACGTTCTCGCACGATGCCTCTCATCTTCTTTGCCGACATCTTCAAGTTGAAGGTCCCGTGCTCCGTCATCTCGTCCAGAATCCGATCGCACTCGTCCAGCCGATCGAGCTCGTCGTTCATCGTGTAAAGCCCCAAAAGCAGGTTACTCCATGCCTTCATGTCCGACTCCCAAAGCAGCTTGGGTGACAGTGCCGCTGTCTTCTCCTTTAGGGTAGTGGTGAGACGGTCCAGTAGCAGCTCGAGCTTCTCCGCCTTGGGCATAGTCTTCGGGAAGGGCATCGCGTCTAGCTCTGAGTTGGAGTAGCAGTTTAAGAAGTTGCGACCCGTTTTGAAATCCAAGTCGGACCAGAACGGTGTTTGTGGAACGTCGCAGTCCCAGCTGAACTTTACGGGCCCGACGGGAGGTGCACCGACTGACATGTTTGGCGGCAGGACGTCGTGAGAGGGTCTGTTCTACAGAATTCGAAGCAGCAGATGACAGCCCATGCTGACTTTCTGAGCAGTCAGCGGTCCGCCCAGCAGTCTGCCGTGACTGTGCCACCGTCTCCGCCGTCAATAAATAGGTGACTGATCGACTGATCTTGACGAAGGTCCATCCAGCGTTCGTCGAGAGATCAATTCCGCAAGGCTGTTGGTAGGTACCAGTGGGTGGCTCGTGTTTGGTGGTATCTTTAGAGTCTTGGATCCCAGCCTAATCCATAATTTTAATCCCAGAGGCAGACCATCAAAGTTCCCACACGTTCAATGTCACTTTTCAATCGTTCCGTGCGGCTCACCTCTTCCAGCCTATGTGCCTCGATTCGAATACCGAAGATTGTCTTGGCAGACTCGTCGCGTCATCTCCACCTTCCCACGCGATCGCTCACGACCTCAAGAACGCAAGTCGACAACGCACCGTGGGAGTTCGGAGCCTCGAAAGAAAGTAATCCGTGGACTTTGAAAGAGGTGGAACAGCTAAACCACCTTATCGACGTGGGAAGAAAGACCCATAGCGAGATCGCAGTCGCCTTGAATCGCTCAACCAGTGCAGTGTCCTTGAAGTTGCACGGAGAACGCAAGAGGAAAGCGAGTTCGGAAACCGATGCGATAAAGGGTTGGACGCAGGAACAGCACGAGGAGCTCATGAGGGAGGTGCACCTCGCTAACCAGGAAGCCAGAGTCCCACGCTAGGAATTTGTCGGTAGAATGATCGGCAAGTCTGGGGGGGCGTGCTCGAAGCATCATGAGAGCTTCACGGCGAAGAAAGGACCCTGGACTCCGGAGGAAGACGTCCTTCTGCGACAGTCTATTGACAGCTGTCTCGAGAAAGCTACAGTTCCAGATTGGAAGAACCTAGCTATCGTGCTTGGTCGAACGCGGCACTCTGTTCGACAACGGTGGTCGTACATCTATCCCTTGGTCAAAAAAGGGAAATTTAGCGAATCTGAGGACACCTTGATTCGCCAATTACACCGAAGGACACCTTGATTCGCCAACGCTGGAGTCATATCGCCCGAGCGACAGGTCGGACTGCGCAAGCTGTAAAGGTCCGCTGGGAGAACCAACTGGACCCGGCCCTTCGCAAAGGTCCCTGGACAGCGCAAGAAGACGACGTGATTCTTCAGACGTTGAGTAACGCCGAGGCGAATCTCGTGCTGCGTAGAGGTCCAATAAACGTCCGAGCACGGAGAACCTCTCTACTTCGGCAACTAGAGCGACGCAAGTAAAGGATCTAGTTCTTATCGCATCAATCCGATAGGCGTTGGTCGTCCCTTACCTTCGATCTTCTTCAACGCTCGCTATCTGCTACATTTCCCGGCCATCATGTCGCCGACGTCAGCGGCCAATCTCCCTTCCCGCGGCCGGATCTAGACTCCTCCTCGGCATGTCGGAAATCATGCCCCTTTCATCAAAACACCCCTCTTTTGTACGATGGTTCCGCTTGAACTCCTGGTACCTGGTGTCGAAATAGAGTTAATGCAACAAAATGCCTTTTCGAGGCGTCGTGGATTCGACGTCGAGGTCCTTGGGTTACGGACTGTTGCTTTGATGCTTTGAGTCGAGTTTGCTCGTGTCCAGCGGTTCAAAGTCCTTTTTCTTAACATCGTCGTAGATGAAATGATGATGGGAAAGCAAGCTTGAGCTCACGCTGCGCCGACATGCGAAGGTTCGATATACGTTTGTCCAATTTGTGCGGGTAGCCCGAACCCTATTCCGCTGCGTTTTAGGGCTTCCCGACCTCTGGCACTCCCGGTATTTCCTCATAATGAGCCCGTCAAGTCTCTCGTGAACAGGCAATTGCACCTCTCTCCATAGACGGCAGGACTGTTCGGAACCCTCTCGCCATCCTTAGCTCGACTACATAGATCTCAGCAAACTCACCCCTCTCGTTCCATTCATATACCACGCACTCCCATCGACCCACAACTCTCCCTACCATGGTCCAATTCTTCTCCAACCTCCCTGACGAGGAGCACGTGCCTTACAAGTTCATTGCGACGGAACCACACGTCAAGGACATTGTCAGATACATGCGCAATGAGGATTACTATTTGTGGGGTGCCATCGCTACCGGTTTCCCCGCCGCTCACTGGATTTGGGGTGAGCATGGGATCCGTACATCCCCGTTTCGAAGGGAATCTCCTCGCGCGCAACTGGGAGAGAGACTGGGAGAGAAGCCACGACTTTGGAATGGCCGCGATGACCGAAACCGTAGTGCAAAGGCTTCTCTTGAAGCATGCAGCACAACTGCCTCATGGCTCGGTCGCACTTTGGGGAGGAAGCTTTTTGTCTTGTCTGACGTGTACCCTGTTGCTCTCTTGCCCCAGAACGAACCGTCCCGTCCTTCCACCCCAAGGTCATGCCCCGCGTCATGGCAGTCCAGATCCCCTTCTTCTTCACCTGTGGCTTCATGTTCGCCGCTCAGAGGTCCCTCTGTACGTTGTTTTTTCCCCCACGACGCGCCTGTCCCTCGTCTCGAAACGTTCAGCATCTGACTCTCTGTATTCCAGTCCGATTTTGGGGTTGGCGAGAGAACGGTCCCGAGGCCGTCCGGTACGCCCAGGAGACCGCCGCTCGACCTCCACCAGCGAAGAAGGGATGGCAGGACAACGACTGGTAGAAGGTCGATTCACCTTTGGCATCCTACCTTCAGAACAAAAAGACTCTATCTACATACAACTCTTGATCTTTCCGACTTGCTGAGTTTCGATCAACAGGAGTGGAGGAGATCTGCGAAGCAGGTGATCGCGTTCAGGGTTGGCGGCGAAAGAAGCGGGAGACATGGGTTTCGCAATGGAATCGCATGAGACAGGGCCGGCAGCATCTATACAATCAGCCTGCTCCCAGAGCTTGCAAGAGTCTTGCAAAAGTGAGATCGGTGGGCTAGTGACGTTGAGTAACGCTGATGCAGATCTCTTGCTGCGCGAGATCCGGTGAACAATCATGGAGACGCACTTTGCATTGGCAAACCCGATCGACGCAGTCGTGACGTAGCCGTGACAACGCCCATCTTTCCAGGCGGATCTTCGCACCCAGTCGACTCTTCCCTGCCATCTTCCTCTGATTGAGAAACCTGACGGGCGCCTACAGTACAAGGTGAGCTTGGGAATTACAATACGTACCACAGATGTGCTCCGCTCTCGTAGTGGCCGAAACCCTTCGCATCATTCGATTCGTCTCATCCGGTTGAAAACCACGCGTCGTACAGCGGGATAAAGCAATTTTTTTGTACAGTATAGTTCCGACACGAAAGAAAACCTCGTTTACTAATCCTCGTCCATGTCCTCGTGAAGAGACGCCTGTGAAAGAAATTGCCATCAGAAAAGAATCGAGCAAGGAGAATAGACGGCTCTTTCCTCAGACGCACCTTTGCTGCTGCTGCTGCGGCCTCGTGAAGGTCCTTGGGTACGAACTCATGCTTTGGGTTGGGTCCGTCCCGGATCCAGCTCATCTCCAGCTCAAAGTCCTTGTCCTTGACGTCGTCGTGGATGGAGTGGATGCTGAGAAAGACATGAATCACTAAGGACGAGAGTACGATGCTCCGGAATCCGCTGTTTTCTCTTACATGCGGGCAGCGTCCATGACCACCTGCTCGCAGGTCATTTCGGTGAGCTTCAGCTTCTCGATCTCCGTCTTGGCAACCTGGCGTCCCTTGCCAATCGCGCAACCGTAGAATCCCTGAATCAAGTATCAGACAAGTCAGTTCCACTGGCCCTCGGGCTCCCGACCCGTTCTCGGATCCCTACATAGTAGATTCCGGAAGGTTCGATCATGTACATCTGAGGTCCGGTCTTGTCGACCGTCGCGAGGATGGTACTGACGCCGAAAGGCCTGACGCTCGAGTACAGGGTGAAAGCCTGTACGTATTGTCCGACACGATCCGCGATCATCTGTCCGTCCAATGCCGAAACCGTCAACACCCCCATATTCTCCATCGTTACTGTCACGCGTCCGGGGCGAAAAGGGACGCACCTTGGCGGGTATGGGTGCGCGGTAGAGATCCCGGTAGCTTTGAGCTTCTTCCCGTGCACGGTTGACGAGATGTCGGGTGTCGGCGAGGAGACCGGCCGTGGCCTGAAGACAGAACCCTTCCTTAGCGTTATGTTCCAAGTCCACCCGATCCATCCAACCTCTACTCACAATGCCGATGTGGTTGTCGGCCGTGGCTATCCGCTTGTTGGATCCGGGGACCAGTAGCTTAGACTGGACCAGCTTCTCCACCGCTAGCACAACACCGTCCTTGCAGCGGAAGCCGAGACACGTTCTGTGCGAGAAGACCCGATATCAGGAGATTTTTCTTTCTGGCTAGCCGACCCTGAAGTGAATTCGTACCCGCTGTTTTCTACGGCCTTGCTGGCGTATTCGACCTGGAAGATGCGGCCATCTGGCGAGTAGGTGGAAGCCGAGAGATCATACTGGAAGAAGGGAATGGTCGGTCATCGACATATGACATCCACACACATGCCGACGACACGTACCCCTGTTCCGATGGAGGTCATGATGATGGTTTAGATGGCGTCGACTTGTCTGGTGTAAAACAAACTGAAATGCGTTGGGGAAGGAGATCTTCGGAAACGCGGGCTGGACGAGGAAAGGTCTGAAAACCAACACGAGGAAGGCCGCGTTGGCCGCGTCACCCAAACAAACGAAAGACTCTGCCACACCCAACCCAACCCAACCCCTTTCACCCGTCGTCAAGTTCCGAGTACTTTGCAAACGAGCAAGAGCATGATTTGCATGTCGTCAAGCGTTCTACAACGTTCAGCTTTTCCATCGGGAAGAGTTTGACCTTCCCTAGCGAAACGCTCCTCATTTTATGTAACGGAAGCGCACATACGCGCCGCGATCAGCATAATTTCCCACACTTCTCCCTCAAGGGTTGCGGGGGCATTAAAGTAGAGCGATTGAACATCGGGGACGGGCAGTTCTCGCTTGGACGACGGTCCCTGCCTCCAGCCTGCCAACTTTTCGACACTCTAGAGCGGCCAAGGCTTGACGGACCTGCAACTGCCCTGGCATCGGGCCACAAGCTGGTTGGTGGAAGCTCCGCATGTAAAAGCATGCCACACCACTGCACTTTCCCCTCGGGGATAACACGCGGTAAGCATCAGACTCAAGCACAGGTGCGTACCTGGTGCGTACAGTAGGTCTCTCTGTCGAATGGATCGCTGCGCCGCGCCATGTTTGTCTCCTTACGTTATTAGGGCGCCGGCGGCCAGACAATCCAGGGGACACGGCACAGCACCGCATCGCAAAGCATCTCCCTCCCAGGACAATAGACTACAGTGAGGCCGTGTAAGGGACAAGGGAACGAGAGGGAAGAGGGGTTTGCCGGGGCCCGAACACTGTATTGCATGTCACGCCCCCCGCTGCTCAGGACCCCCAACATTCCCACGCTCAAGCCATGCCGCACATTCCGCTCAGAAAGTACTTTCACTGGGCCGTGTTCGTGAAGTACTCGTCTCTCCTCACCACAGCACTACTCATCCTCGGGCTCCTTGGACTGTGCGGCCTCGATCTCTTTCTGAGGATTTACGCGGACCAACCCCTCCTGCTGAGCGCTGGGTCGAGCGTGGTGCTACTGGTGGGCTTACTTTTTCACGCGACAGGAACAAGGATAACATGAAATAATTTTTTTCCGATTGCAGTTTCTGGGTGCCGTTCTGATCATCTCAGCGAGGAGTCTATCGATCCGGAGTGCACTACAGGACATTCCAAAATTATACGTTCCCATCAACCCGTCCGACCTGCCAAAGGTTGTCTTCTCCGACTATCCCGATCTTTACAATCGTTCCCATGCTAAATCACATTCGTGGACTCCTCCAACAGCGAGTTCATCGCTTGATTCAGGCAGATCTGTCAAAGGTAGCCACCATATCTCGTGCCGCCGTCCCCCGCCCGCAAGATGCCCTTGACCTCGGATGGGGAAAGCTGGGCTCCCAACTTGAGGGAGTGAACTTCAGAAAAGCAGCCATTCAAACCTTTGATCTCATTGGTAATCCTATCGCTCGAGCTCTACCTTTCGTTGACTGCTTTTGCTTATACTTTTGCCCCACACGGCGACATAGAGCAAGCTGCCCGTGACATATCACCACTTCTTAAGCGTGATGCTTCTACTTCTGCCCGTCGTCACATACATCTTCTCATCCACCATGGCTTCGTTCATCCCGACATTGGCCGCTACTATGTCGACGGTTACGAACAGCTTCGCTTCGCGAGGAGAGAAGCTTCCGAGACGGAATACCGCGAGTTCATGAAGCTCGTCGCCATGATCCTCAAAGGGTAGGGGTTTCAAGCTCATCAGGAGTCCACCGATAAGATTGGTTTTGATCGTGGTTCTTCGCATCTATAGATTGAGGAACAATGCGCGTCCGAGGTAGCATCTACCATTCCACAATGTGGTCACGGGTGTCATCGCACGTTGCGACTGCATCCGCTATGTGCGCTGGGTTCGCCCTTATATCTTTTATGGGACGTGTCACTGGCTCAAGCGCCATACTGGACCGCGGCTATGAACGAGCTCTGGGAAGTATCGTTCTGCCCTCGCTGCTATCTACCCTGCCCATCATGATTGCATTACGGTCGCGGGTCTCGCTCCAGCACAGCGATCTTCTTTGGTGGCGGTCCTCGCCCACTGCCCATCCTCGTGATGTCCGACGCTTTGCAGTAGCGGTGATAAGCGCACATTGCTCTATTACTACTCCGGTAGAGGTGGTAAGACTGCGAACGAAGTTGCCTGTCCTGTGTTTTACGCTGCGTGACTGCCTTTTAACTTCTGTCTCAACCTGCAGCCTCATCGGGTAGCCACCTCGAAGCTTTGTCGACGTTCGCGAACGGCTTTGTGTAGTACGTCGTCGGAAGACCAATTGCGAGAGCGAAGACAACTGGAAGACGTGTGGCTGCAGATGAACTATATCATTCGAACTAAGCTTCGGGCGAACAAAGGAGGGGGTATAGAAGAAAGAGGGAAGGAATAGCTGCAGGAGGATCTACGCGCGGGACCAACGATCGTACGGGAGCTTGACATTCTCGGGGACCATGATGTTGTCGACCATGTGGATGGCAGCGTTGGAGGCCAGACCGTCGGTAAACTGGATGCGAGCCTCCCCGTCGTTGACGATGAAGTTGTACTGAGGAAAAAGGCAGATGGTCAGCTGATGAACGAGAAAACGAGAAACTGTTTGCTGCAACTCACCTCGCGGACGTCACGGTGCTCGCCTCCCTCGTCCTTGCGACCCTTGCGATCCTTTCGATCCTTGCGACGACGGTTGTCCTCGTCGGATTCCCCGTCTCCCTGCTGCTGATGCTTGGCGCAGACGGTCATCTCGTGGCCGCAGAGGGTCTTGAGTGTGGTTTCCTTCTTCTTCATGAAGTCCGTCGAGTAGGCGACCTCCTTGCCGACGTGGAACTCGACGATCTTCTTCAGATCCTTGACGCCTAGCGATTGGTGCGAGAGGAGAGAATCAAAATCAGCAACCGCATGGCCACATCGTTCGGAACCCTCCCGCGCCCCCGTCGCAAGAAAACTCACCCTGACACTGGGGCTTGCGACCCTCGCGTTCGTCATCGGCTTCGTAGCGTCCTCCACGGTCCTCGCGCTCCTGACCGACGCACGTGAACAGATACTTGAGGTTGTCGAAGCCGAGCATCTCCCATGCCTTGTTGGAAGGGGCCATGACGGTCAGACCCTTCTCGTTGTCGACCTTGGAGGAGAGACCGGTGCGTTCGAGAGCCGCGCCGAAGGTGCTGAAGGTCGTGGGGATGGTGAAGAGCTGCTCGGTGACCTGGCAGGGAGGTTGGAGGACCTTGTCGATGGCGAAGATCATGCCGTTGGAGGCTTCGATCGACTTTTCGACTCGGGCGTGCATGTTCTGTCGAATTTACAATGGAAGAGGGTTGATGATTTCAAGCAAGACTGAAGCGCTGAAGCTAGCAAGGAGAACCAAGGAACAGAGAAGATGACCTACCAGCCAGATGTGGTCGCTGAACTTGTAGACGCGGATCCTCTGGTGCCGGTCGCCCAGCGACCTGAGCTTCAAGTTGGAAGGGATGAGAGCACCGGCGTGCATGCAATCCTCCGTGATGTCCGAGTCGCCGGCGATGTGATACCTCAGAACGTCACGCATCTTTCCGCCATCGTAGTTGACCCGACGTTCCATGTCCTCGAAGGCCTCGTTGCAAGGTGCGAAGACGGTTGAGTGGGTGTCCTCGCTGTCGAGTTCGTCCCGGAGCCCCTTGTCCTGCTGAAGGTAGTCGTAGAATCGGCTGAAGTTCTTGTCGTCCTTGAGACGCTGCGAGATGGTGCTGTCTCCGCCTTCGTCTTCGCGACCGCGACAGCCGGAGAAGAGGGCTTTGCTGTCGTCTTCGATCTGGATCTTCAGGAGGGGTGTGGCCGATGCCGAGGCGGCGGCGAAGGCGGTGATGAGAAGGGAGAGCTTCATGGTGAATTGAGAGGGATGCAAGAAGGAGTTGAAATGGGCAGACGTGGAAGGTAGCAGTGAGGTTTGAGGCTCTTGAATACTGCGGATGATGGGAGAAAGTGGGGGAGAGCGAACTCGCCCGATCTTTTTATACAACTGCAGTTTCTGCCGTCTGTTGACAGGCCATGCAGCCTCCACAGCTCTTTTTTTTCTTCACCCGCATGAGAGTCACGAGAGCATCAGGTAAATGCTCGGGTCCCTTCATGGCCTCGCAGCAAGGTTGGTTGGAAGACGGAGGAGGATGGTCGTCGGACAGCGAAAGGATTTGGACGCACAGCGCGTGGCCTTGACCACATGAGTAACCTTCCAGGTGACACATCTGTCTGGCTTCCCTCAACCACTCTTTTTCTTCCCAGGCAATCCTGCATGGTTTGTTCAATTACGTTTGAACTGTTTTCGTTTCTGCAGCCGAAAAACCAGATTGGTTGGGTTGACCTGTCAAGTCCGTCGTGCGTGCTCTCCGGGGCGACCTACTAGGATGGTTCATATAATCTATCTCTACGTTACCAAGGCAGTGCTCCTAATGAAGCATGAGTCCGTTGATGGTTAACGCTGCAAATATGTGGGTAAATCTCACACCCAGAAGAATGTCGTTGACGGCAATGTCGCGAGTGACAGTTTTCGACTTGAAGAAAATTCTGCACGACATGCCTTGCTGCTCAGCATGGATACACACAAATCAAAGAGCTACATCAAATGCAATGCTGATGCTCGTGCCAGTTTTGGTTAAACGAGCACTTGTCGTGCCCGTACAACCAACTGCACGATCCAGCACAAGGTAGCATGCGAGCGTACCAGCGGCGTCCCCCGCAATGCGCCATGCAATATTACCGTAGGGGGAGTGCAGAGGCCCTAACCCTGACAGGACAGCAGGCTTCGATGAGCTCCCGCCTCTCTGTCCTCGCGCCCCACCATTCCCAGCACAGCAGCACACCGACTCATCTGCCAACGGCGGATATTCACAAGACGTGTAAGTATGCATTCCACCGCACCCAGTCACATCTCCCGAGAAAGGAAGGGGAGGAACACACGGGGGAGAAGATGGGAAAGGCACGAACACTCTCGGCGATGAGGACAACCTAGCAGATAACCTCGACGACGCAGTCTTCCCGACACGCTCGTTTCCCTTCCCCTTTCTGTTCCTTCTGCGACGGGACATCTCTCGCTCCTCCTCCGCGTTCCCTCGACGTCTTTTTCGTGCACCTCATTCCTTCACGGGAGGTTTTCGATGGAGCCGAGGCGGGAAGGGTGCGCTGGGGGAGTTGTCGATCGAGGTGGTTGTTTTTGCGGATGGGAGGAGGGGGAAACTGTAGCGGCGGGGGCTGAAAGTGGGAGCACATAGTTTTCAAGCTGATGCCGAGAGACGACGTGGAAAGAGAGGATGCTCGGAGATGCAAACCTTGTTTCACTTGCTGACTTGCATTTGTTTTTTTCTGTATCTGTCGCAGGGTATAGTGAGGTAACTTTAAGGATCATGTTTTGAAAGGCTTCATTGGTCATGTGGGCGGGGTAGCCCGGTCGCAGCTAGTCCATTTGTATATGCACAGACGAGGCAAGGATCCTTGCAGAATGGACTCCTTCGAGAGTTCTCTTTGGGAGGAGGTCGCCGATGATTCAGGCTTCAGTCAAGTTTAGTCTTGCTGGTGGCGGATGCTATCAGGATCCCTCTGGCAACGACGTATGGCCGGCCAGTCGTGGCAAGACCCTTTGGCTACGGTCATGCGGTCACGGATATGGATCTGACCTAAGCATGGATTGATGTGGTAGTGTCGGGTTTCCGCTTCATATCTTCAAGAGCGAGCCGCTTGATGACTTTGACTGATGAGGATGAGGGGATGGCGATATAATTCGAATAACATACACCCCATTTCGTTGATTTCGTTGAGGCGTCGGCATCGCTGTAGCATGTCGAGCCGTATCGTAGCGAAAGTCCCTGAAGGGTGGTGGAACGCCGCGGTGATCTGTCGCTTGCACGCGTCTTCAGGTTGTGCTGAGGCAAGCGTCCCGACGCGCGAATGTGAAGACCACCCACCCCTCACCCCCTCACCGCTACCGTCCCTACCGCTGGGTTTCCCATCCACATTCCTGTTGCCTACACAAGCGAGCGCTGCCCCTTCCATCTGTCAAAGGGTCTCTTGTCGGAACTTCTGCTGGTGCAACGTAAGCTGTCCGCACTCTTGACCGTTCTCATCTGGTGGACGTGCGACCTGTCGCATCCGCTGCGCGAAATATTCCTCGTGCATCATCTCCGCATACGACCCTTTGATTTTCAATTGACGTGACAGCATACCGGCAGCATGGGCAACAAAATCTCAAAGACGCTAAAGAAGGCAAAGTCCAAGAAGAACCTGAAAGCTGGAAACGCTCCAGCAGCAGACGTTCCCGATGCCCAGTCGACCGCTGCTCCCGCTACGGGCGGCGAGGCCAGTGGAGTAGGAGCGAGCGTGGTCTCCCCCGTTGCGCCCGTTCTCCCACCCATCACCCATGAGACTGGAGCCGACGGCATGACCAGTGCCGTCACCCAGCCGTTGGGCGATGTCACCCCTGCCGCTCCGGTTGCATCCGACGCAGTGGCTACCTCGGCAGCCGAGACATCCAACGTCAACGCTGAACAGCTCGTCCCTGGAGGTTCAGCGGTTCCCGTGGCCACGCCAGCTGAAGCGTCCACCCATAGCATTCCTCAGACCCTCGGTGGTGGTGACGAGAATGAGGGTCGTCCTAGCGTGGTCCCCACTCCTGCTGTCGCTGAAGTGGAACCATCGCAGACCGTGCACCAGGAAGCTGTCCAAGGACAGGCCCCGGCCGCGGTCAGTACCGAAAGCGTCAGAGCTGCGGCCCTGCCACAGGAAGCCTCAGCTGCCGACATCCACCACGAAGCTGCCATCGTACCCGCTCCCACATCCTCGACTCACGAGCTCCCCGTCGCCTCGGCACCCGGCTCAACCCCCGAACTGGCCGTCCCTTCCGGCATCCCGACTGAAGCGACCGAGGCCGCACGAGACTCCTCCTCCCTCGCCCCTCCCACCACCATCAACAACACCGACGACGGCGTCACCGCCTCCACCGCCAGTCTCATCGCCAACGTCACCACCGCCAACGAGGACGAACCGACCAGGACCGCAGCTCGCGACGCCCCAGCTCAAGTCTCGGAGCCTCCGGCAGAGACCGTCTCGGCCGTACTCGTCACCGCCGAGATCGCCACGCGTCGCGCCCCTCGCATCGCCGTCGTGATCCACTCGACCTACGGCCACGTCCACACCCTCGCAAAGTCCGTCGTGAAGGGTCTTCAGGAGGCAGGGGCCGACGCGACGCTCTACAAGGTCCAGGAAACGCTTTCGGCAGAGGTTTTGGAGAAGATGTACGCCAATCCTGGTACATCGGAGCTGCCCGTCGTCACCAACGATGATCTTTTGGCTGCTGATGGATTCTTGTTTGGACTTCCGTAAGTGCCACCATCACCTTGAAACTCAACAAGTCAGTCACCCCCAGGACTCGAGATGCTTATGAAGGCTCTTTTTTTTCCCCCGTGTGGTGCAGCACGCGTTACGGTTGCGCTCCCGCTCAGATCAAGCATTTCTGGGATGGCACTGGCGGTCTCTGGCAATCGGGAGCACTGACGGGAAAGCACGGAGGCATCTTCTTCTCGACTGCAAGTCAACACGGGGGACAGGAAACGACGGCCCTCACCTTCCTGAGTAAGGCCCCACCACGCCTTCAATCCACCTTCCATCCCATTACGGTCTCATCTCACAAACGCGTCCATGTTCTTTTGTCTTTTGAAGGTCATTACACGCACCACGGAGTCATATTCGTCCCTCTAGGCTACCCCAAGCAACTAGGAGACAACAGCGAGCCCATCGGCGGTGGACCGTTCGGCAGCGGAACGATCGCGGGTGGAGACGGTTCCCGCGTCCCTTCGGCCGTGGAGCTGGAGGTCGGAGAGCATCAGGGACGCGAGTTTGCCAAGATCGTCGCAAGAGCCGTCTGAAAGAGAGCGAGAGAGTCGACGGCACCCACCCCGACGCCCACAGCCCCTATGAAAACAAAAATACCTAAAAGATATCCTCTACTGGGCCGGGGTGGTGGAGGCTCGGTTGGAGAAAGATACCCCCCCGGGACGGTTTTGAAATGGAAAGAAATAAGAAGTGCCTGTTGACTTTTCTGACAAATGAAAAAGAAAAAAGGATCCGAAGAGATCCCCCGATTTGCACCTGATGTCTTTGCTGGAGGGTTATGGTGCTTCTTTTCCTTGTCAGGGGCTCTTCCGCAAGGAGCTTCGTAATATCTGACTCGGTAAACCGTTTTGAGTATATAACAAAGACGCAGGGACATGGAGCACAGGCAACGACTTGTCGGCATCCACTTCTCAATCCTAACGCACACATTCGGTCGGACCAGCTCTTTCTCTTTCAGTCAGGAGAAAGGACAGGAAAACGTGGGGTAAGGAGGCGGAACGTAAATTGAGCGAGTGTTTCGAGTTGGCCACTATGATCTACAGATTGAAGTAAATCCTGTGAGTACCTCAGAGAGGAAAATGAATTGTCGATCTTCGAAGGCAAGATTCTGAAGTACGATGGCACAATATATTGAGAAGGAAAGTTGCTTGCTTATGCGTTTGCAAGCTTGGTCTCCCGCTTGAAGTGAGCGGCGAGGGGGCTAGAGAGTTAGAGAAGTGTCAGCGAGGATACCCGGAGAAACCGAGAACACAAACAAGCCACTCCTTACCCCTTCTCTGCGAGGTACTTGACGTAGCAACCATCCGGCTGGAGCTTTCCGGCCTGCCGAGCCTCGACGTACTCCTCGCGGGTGAGCTTCGTGAATCCCCACTTGTTGGACACGAGGATCTTCTGGGATCCGGGGAACTTGTACTTTGCACGACGGAGTGCCTCGGACACGACCGCCTTGTTGGCGTCCTTGGTGCGGACGGAGAGGAGAACCTGTCCGATGTGGACGCGGGCAACGAGACCTTGGGGTTTTCCGAAGGCTCCTCGCATACCCTGCTGGAGTCTAAAGGAATCCGAGCCAGACAGGTTGTTAGGAGGACGGCACGTATTTCGTAGATGTGGAGAGACAAGAAGTAAACATACCGATCAGCTCCAGCGCACGACAACATCTTGTTGATACGGGTCACGTGGTAGGGATGGACGCGGACACGCAAGTGGAAGGAATCCTTCCCGGACATCTTCACGATGTACTTGTTGGCAGTGATACGGGCAGCTTCCAGAGCCTCGGAAGAGATCTGTTCGTGCTCGTCGGAAAGCAAGTGAACGGTAAGGGGGAACTCATCGACACCGGCCTTTTTGCGACCAAGATCGAAGATGCGGATCTTTGGGTCTGGAAAACGATTGAGTTGCACGTAAGCATGGCATCGTCGTAGACCGGTCCGATTCCAACAAACATCATACCAGGGACACCACGGCAGAAACGCGATTTTGGGTAAGGCTTGTTCTTGCAGTAGCGGTAGCACTTGGCAGGACGGCGACCCATTTTGTCTTCCTGTGATGAGAACACAGCCATGAGTGTCTTCCTTCCTCAGGTCGTTGTCGTCCCCCGTGCTCGGATTTACGGATCGTAGCCCATGGTTGTATCACTGAGTCCAGTAGGAGATATTCCAGTGGAAATCCGTAAAGGCACCATTTCTACGTCCTGACTCCAATTCGCATTCCCCACTCCTGCTCCACTCCCAAACCGTCTGCAGCCGCAGTATCCGTTTTCCTCCGAGAAAAGGTGGATTCCAGAAGAGATCCAGGGAACGGATTTTCTCGGCCTGATAGATCTTGTAAAACCGACGATGCGAGACCCGCGATCAGGTCCCTCTGCCACGCTACGGCAGATACGTCCGACGGGTACTAGGGCGGAGTACGTATACGAGAAGGTCATTGCTCACCTTTTTTTTTTGTGAAAATGGAAATGTGACGGTGGTGTAAAGAAGCACCAGCCAGCCGAATCAATCAAGGATTTTGCCCAGAACCAGTTGGCCAAAAAAAGTGCTCATATTTCTGTACAAGAAAACCCATGATCTCCCGATGAATCACGCCACGGCCGTCCCTCCCAGAGCCTTGAAGTGGCCAAAACTGCACGCATCCTTCCCGGATGGGATATGTCGGTACTTCTTCGGGGCGCCGCATCCGGGTATGGCACATGTCCTAGGCGCTGGAGGAGCGATCGAGTGGATTTTTCCAAAGTCGAGGACGTCTTGTCCGCAGTCGGCGAGAAAGTCGGGAGGGAAAGAGAGGGTGGTACCCGTCACACGTTGGACGGTTCGGAACGCGGTTGGGATGAGTGGAGAGGTGGGTAGCGTCGCATCCTGGTCGTTTTATGAAAAGGAGTCAATTTCGGACGGGGTTGGAAATTCATCGGTCACGGTTCTCGTTCTCGCTTACCTCGTCCTTGTTCTTTTTCTTGTCGTTCCGTGAGAGGAGTTTCTGGATGGTGGCGTGCTTGGCCCCTTCGGCCTTGGCTAGCGCCTGATGCCGTCTACGTCGAGTGCTTTCAAACTTTCGTAGCGCCAGTTCCTCGTCCGTGTAGATCTTACGTTTGGTGACGCGCTCTGAAGGAGTCAAAGGTTCAGATAATCGCATCTTGAAGGAGACTTCAAGGAAATATTTACCATCAGGTAGATCCGCTGTTGAGAAAAGGAGACTATCGCCTTCCACCTCGTCACCAGCGCCTCTGGCCACCATTGCGCGCTGCCGGATGGTCATCTTGGTGCTTGCTACGGGTCCTTCAGAGCCCAAGGACGAGTCGCTGTTGCGAAGCATAAGTCATGGAGGGACATGGAAAGATCCACTGAGCAGAGTCCCAAGATCATACCTGTCGCCCGCGTCATCCTTCCCTCCACCCCTTTCAGCCCCTGCTTCTTCCTCGACCTCGATCTCTGCAGCTTTCCTCTTCCGCGCCGAAGTCACCGTCGCGGCAGGAGCGGCCTTCTTCCCCAGAGCGGAAGGCAAGGCGGGTGAAGCGGGTTTCCTGCCACCCTCGGAAGGAAGCTTCAGCTTGATCTTCTTCGGCGGGCCCTTCTTCGGCGGCGGTGGCGGCGGCGGAGGCGAAGGTTCCGGCAGTTCATCATCATCTTCATCCTCGGAGATCATGTCGATGGTGGTATCGTTGTCTTCCTCGTCCTCATCGTCGACGGGAAGGTCGGCTTCGTCGCCGACGGAGAGATCCTGCTCTTCATCCTCCTCCTCCTCCACGTCTACTCGCTTGATGGTGGCGATGGGGACGACGCCGAGGTCCTCCACGTCAACTTCCTCGTCCTCCTCGTCCTCCTGCTCCTCCGCCACGAGATCGTCCGAGTCCGAGGAGAGGTCTTCGAGGATGAGTGCGGATGCTAGGGAAGGCTTCCTTGCTGATGGCAGATGGATCGACTCGCTGTCTGAGGATTGAGAAGAGGAGGAGGAGGAGGATATGGATGCGCGACGTCGCAGGCCGCGTTTACGAGCAGGAGGAGGCATTACGTGCTGCTGGGACTTCGCTGAATGCCACTAGTTCGTCAACGTTGGTGATGAGTGACTGGAGAGATGGCCCTTATGGTGACCGAGGGAGAAACGACCCATGAAACTCCAAGCTGCGTGTGGACGATGCTGGGGATGAGCTGGTGATGGAACTACATGAGGAAATGGCAAACCGTCAGTTCCCGGATTTACGCTGTGTCCAAACTGCGTATTCCCAGCAACCACCAACCTGTTCGCTGCAACATACCGGTGCCTTTTGAGTGAGCGATAGCACTCCGCTATAGTCTCTCCTACGGTCTGTGGAGAGCGTCGTACTGTATGTACTCATCCTCCACTCCGTCTTTTCTCATGGCACAAACTGTTGAGGCTGACCCTCACCTGTTCGGTAGATCTTGTCAATCCTTCGACATGAGCGACGCCCAGCTACGAACATGGGTGTCCGACAACGTCATCAAGCTCTTGGGCATGAGCGAGCGAACGGTGGTTGACTACATTATTGCCTCAGCAAAGTCGGCAAAGTCACGGTCCGCATTGGGTCGTTCCCTCGAAGCAGCCGATCTCCCTGCCGGACCCGACACCCAGTCCTTCGTGGCTGCCCTCTACAACCGCGTGGACCGACCCGCCAAGGTCGGGTCGAAGAAGGCAGCTCCCAGAAAGACTGCGGAACGCGATGCTGTCAAGCTTCTGCAGAAGAATCAGCAGTTTGGTCTGCTGCTCGAGGACGAGGGGGACGATGGTGTGAGCGTGGCGGAGGCAAAGGGTGATCATCGAAGCAGCAAGTCCCGGGACAAGTCCGAGAAGAAAGACCGGAAACTACGGAAGCGGGACGACGACGAGAGCGCGAGAGGGTGGGCCGAGGAGGAGGGCGAAGCCCCTGCCGTCAAGCGAGTTCGGACGAAGGCGCCTCGGGACGACCTGAGCGAGGACGAATACACGAAGGATGCTAACGAGCGGGATCGGGATCTGAAGGAGCGAGACGAGTTCGCCGCTCGGTTGAAGGAGCGAGACAAGGAAAAGACCAAAAAGCTGGTGGAGGACAGGTCGTCCAAGGACGAAGCAGAGGCGGTGATGAGACGAGCCATCGCGGATGACAAGACCCAGCGGTTGGAGGTCATGCCCGACATTCGAGAGCGGTCGCGGCAGGAGTACTTGAAGAAGCGCGAGGAGCAGCGGTTATCGCTCCTTGCGAAGAAGATCGAAGATGAGGAGTTCCTCTTCAAAGGCGAGAAGCTCAGCAAGCGAGAGCGTCGAGAGCATGAGCTGAACAAGCAGCTGCTTGATGTCACCCGGGAGCGTTTGAGGCTCAGCGATAAGGTCGAAGGTTACCAAATGCCCGAAGACTATATCACCGAGAAGGGAAAACTCGACAAGAAGAAGCAGGAGTCGGTTCTTTACAGGCGCTACGAGGAAGGAGAAGACATTAATAGCTTCGTCACGGAGCAGGAGCAGTGGGAGCAGAACCAGATCCTGAACTCGAAGGCGAAGGTGGGGACACAAGCAAAATCTAGCAAAGATGCACCGCCGGATTTCGACTACGTCTTCGACGAAGAACAGCAAATCGATTTCGTGTTGGAAGCAGCGGCGGAGAAGGAGGAGATCGCCAAACTGATGGAGGGCGTGCCACAGATGAGCGAGGCAGAAAGGAAAGCATTGTCAATGAAACAAGTGCGGGAATCTCTGCCGGTCTATTCATATCGAGAGCTGCTTCTCAAGACGGTAGAGGAGTACCAGGTTCTCATCGTAGTCGGGGAAACAGGCTCGGGAAAGACGACGCAAATCCCACAATACTTACACGAAGCGGGCTACACCAAGAACGGCATGAAAATCGGTTGCACGCAACCGCGACGTGTCGCTGCAATGAGTGTCGCCGCCCGTGTGGCCGATGAGATGGGAACCAAACTCGGCGCAGAGGTTGGTTACTCGATTCGTTTCGAAGATTGTACGTCGGACAAAACTTTCCTCAAGTACATGACCGACGGCATGCTTTTGCGTGAGTTCCTGACAGAACCCGATCTCGCCAGCTACAGCTGCTTGATCATCGACGAAGCTCACGAGCGGACGCTTCATACGGACATCCTCTTCGGACTGGTAAAAGACATTTCCCGTTTCCGACCGGACCTCAAACTCCTCATCTCCAGCGCTACCATGGACGCCGAGAAGTTCTCGGCTTACTTTGACGATGCGCCCATCCTCAACATTCCTGGGCGACGATTTCCGGTTGAGACGTATCACACCGCCGCGCCGGAAGCAAATTACTTGGCTGCCGCTATCACCACCATCATGACGATCCACATCAGTCAGCCAAAAGGCGATGTCCTTCTGTTCCTGACTGGACAGGACGAGATTGAGCAAGCGGAGGAGGGACTGAAAGCAATATGTCGGCAACTAGGGAGCAAGATCGGTGAGATCATTATAGTCCCCTGTTACGCCAACCTGCCGTCAGATCTGCAAGCCAAGATTTTTGAACCGACGCCGGATGGCGCGCGAAAGGTTGTGCTTGCAACCAACATCGCAGAAACGTCAATCACCATCGACGGAGTCGTCTACGTCATAGATCCGGGATTCGAAAAGCAGAACAACTACAACCCGAGGACAGGCATGGAGAGTCTTGTCGTCGTGCCATGCTCTAGAGCGTCAGCCAACCAGCGTAAAGGACGCGCCGGTCGCGTCGGACCCGGAAAGTGCTTCCGGCTTTACACTGCGTGGGCCTTCCAGAACGAGCTTGACGAGAGCACAATCCCGGAGATCCAGCGCACGAACATGGGAAACACGGTACTCCTACTGAAATCCTTAGGCATCAACGACCTGATGAACTTTGATTTCATGGACGCTCCACCGGCAGAGACGCTGATCCGAGCGCTTGAGCAGCTCTACGCGCTCGGCGCCTTGAACGATCGAGGGGAGCTCACAAAGCTCGGTCGCCGGATGGCAGAGTTCCCTCTCGACCCTATGCTCTCCAAGACGGTCATCGCGGCGGAAAAGTATGAGTGTACAGACGAGGTGGTGTCGATCATCGCCATGCTGTCTGTCGGCAACTCGATCTTTTACCGACCAAAGAACGAGCACGTCCACGCCGATCAGGCTCGGAAAAACTTTTTCCGACCGGGTGGCGACCATCTCACCCTCCTCGCCGTGTGGAACACATGGGTCGAGACCAACTACGCCATCACCTGGTGTTACGAGAACTACATCCAACATCGATCCATGAAGAGGGCGAGGGATCTCCGGGATCAGCTCATCGGTCTCATGGAGCGGACGGAAGTGCCATTGCTCACCAACCCGGACCCGGGAAATACCGTCCCGATCCGGAAGGCCATCACGGCTGGTTTCTTTTACAATACGGCTCGTCTGCAAAAGAGCGGGGACTCGTACCGAACTATCAAACACAACCAGACAGTCCTCATCCATCCATCGAGCTCGCTCTTCCAGGAGAATCCGAAGTGGACCCTGTACTTTGAGCTCGTCATGACGTCGAAAGAGTACATGCGACAGGTCATCGAGATCCAGAGCGAGTGGCTCTTGGAAGGTTCGTCGCTAAGAGTTTCAGGATTCATCCAACGAAATAGCGAGACAGCTGACTTTTTTCTTCTTTAAGTTGCAAGCCACTACTACAAGTCCAAGGAACTCGAGGACGATTCTTCCCGCAAGATGCCCAAGGGAGGCCGAGGGAAGGCACCGGACAGCGGTCGGTGATCGATTACGATGGCGAAGCATCCACTCTCCCGACCCACTTTGGTCCGCGATAGGGACACTTTAGAGAGCTGAAGCTTCGTGGCTTGATGGCTCTCAAAGTCTACGTGGACCACCCGTCTGGCTTAAGGCTAGCCTCACCTCCGTCGGAGAACCACCGTCCACCGGAAGGGGTGCATGGCAACAATTCAGCATCGTGCCGTTCCGAGACACCCGTCGCTATCGTGCGTGTTCGGGCGGATCCCAGGTCCTTTCCCTCTGCCAATGTACCTCTCGGATGAAGCATACCCTACGGCTCTTGAGTCTTCCTCTGTTGCTCGGCGTGTATACAAAGAAATAATCGAAATTCCAGATAGCATGGAACAGTAAATAAAGGGACTCTTTAAATCCACGGTCCTTTTCTTGCTGGCACGGTTTGGCCACGGTTCCGGCAGACCTTTGCCTTCCTCCTCCGTTCGAGTCGTGCGTTGGGCAACCGTTGCGGTGGAGGGGGTTGAGCCGATGAAGGGTTAGGGCGCTCCCTTTCTCCTCTTTCCTTGTCCTTTGCACACTCTCTACATCTTTCCCTTGCCCTTCTGCACCGTATCTCACGCTTTCACACAACAGCGCCACTGGGACCCGATATATCGAGGCCCCACCGATTCTGCTCCTGCTTCGGTTGACTTTGAACAACATTCCGTCAGAAGCAAACTTGACAACAGAGGCGCGCGAAATGACGTTTTTCAGCATGGGAACCACCAAGTCACCCGGAGGTCTACGAATCAACGATCTACAACTTGCGATCAATCGTGGACTGGACGCATTGGGTTGCCAACTGCAGCCAGCATCTGCGGGATGCGATGACGGCGAACTAACTCCCTCCTGGACAAGCTGGGGCGAGTATTATCACAGCGTCTTCCGGGCTCGTGGGCTCGATCCCGTCGCCGTGCTGGGGGAGTATACGATCGGTCGACACGCGGACGGATCCTGGGAGCGGTGGATAGTGTTTGCGGACACCGAGAGGGGCTTGCTCCAGTACACGTGCTCGGAGCGTGACGTTACCATCATCTCGGAGGACTTCAACTTGACGACCATCGAGCTGACTCTTGCGAGCAGAATGGATCGGTACCTAGATGGAGGCGGGTATGTCCGGGAGGTGCGGAAGCAGATCCAAGCTCTGGTAGATGCGAACTCTGACTCTGAAGGAGGAACGGAACTCATACGGGAACTTGATATGGCCTCTTGACCTTTTGAGATCAAGAAAGATCCCATCCGCCCTGGCCTACTTACCTCTTCATGCTCTTCCTGTGCATTTTATTGTCGGGTTTGAGCCAAGCCCTTGCTTTGTGGGCTGACGAAAGGATTGGGCGTGGCGGGCGGCGAGGGAGGTTCGGGCGGCCCAGAACGCATCGGAAACCTCCTCTTTTCCCGGCTTTGGGATACCACATTACCGCTAAGCTTTCGTACCATTCGTGGGAAAACGATTTGGAAAGTGAAGACCGTGCGAGCAACACGCTTGCTCGGGGCAAAACAAAGGCCGGTGCCAGCAAGAAAAAGATCTGGATTCAGCGACTCCCTAAATAAAATAGATGGAAAGAAAACAACACACACACACATGAGGAATCAACCCCAACCTGGACCAGATTTTCGCAGCGGGGGAATATCCGTGCATCAGCCCGAGGCTAGGATGACGGCGCGACCGATCCTCCTTGCTCGGATTGAGTGGATGGTGGCACCACGGACGGTGGAACGAGGTTCAGGTCATCATCAAAATCGTCGATCTTTGCGCTGAGGGGTCTCACAGGTCGACTATGGAACTCTGTCGCGTTGGCCTTCTCACTCGCCAGCAGACGTTTCGCTACCATCGTCCAGTTGCTCGAGAACGTTCTTCATAAAACAAAATGGACAAACAAGTTCAGCTCCTGTGCACTCTCCCAAAAGGCAACAACATTTAGGATTCGATAAAAAGGGATGGCAAGTGCAACATACCGAATCGACTCCTTGAGGTTCTTCCCGTCCTCTGCGGTGGTATCGATCTCGCCGCAATCGCGAAGGAGGTTGTTGTTGAAACTCCCCAGTTCTTCCGTCAGTTGGGTGAATGAGTGGTCCCATGCGTCGGTCGGTTTCTCGCTTCCGGCTTTTACGAGGAGGTGGACCATCCAGCTGATCAGGCTAGTGTGGAGCTTGATGTTTTCTAATGGGGTTGATGGGGTTCGGCAATGAGTCAAGCCGAAAGAGAAAGACGGTTTCGTTTGTGTTTTCTTTCCGCATTACCTTCGTTTCGCACGTCCGTGTCGGTGTTGAGCTGGTCGAGGAGTCGGGACAGGAGGTTCTCAACGTGCAGTGGGATCTTGTGTTGCTCCTTTTCGGTCGTGTTGGACAGTGTATCTGTTTCGAGCTCGTCAGCATTGTTTCAGTCACCAGACCGGGCCATGCTGGGTTCACCTATGATGTTCTTGCCGATCTGCCCTGTCCAGTTGTAAAGCGATTCGTGCAAGGCCTGCTTTTCGACGAGGGGTAAGGGTTTGCTGGTGTCCCGGGTGCCGTAAGTTGTATACCTGTCGGACAAGGAGAGAAACGAATCAGCTCAGCAGCACATCCAGTGTTCGCGGTAAATCAATGTACTAACCGATCTTCGAGCTGGTTCTGAAGACTGATGACATGCGAAGCTATCCCATCCTCGCCAGAAACTCTCTGGTCCAGCTTCGTCAACCAGTCCTGGACCTCCTCGCCGATCTTGCTGAGAAACTCTCCAAGAGGAGCATACTCTGCCCCGTTCGTGTTTCGCTCGTTCCGTCGCAGGAGCTTGTAGCATGCTTCCACCCACGCTTCCGTCTCCTTCCTGATGGTCGCGATCTCCTCCTGAAACACCAGATCGCGGTCGCTGGTGAACCGGACGGCCACGGCCGTGATCTGCTCGACCCACTTCATGAGGTACTCCGACAGCGACTTTACGTCGTGGATCGCAAAGGCCTTCAGCAAGGGATGATCCGTGTCGATGGTGTCGGGAACGGACGTATCGCCGGTCTCGAGGTTCTTCATGACCATCTCCATGTCCCTTTGCATCTTTGCCAACGTCTCGATGTTGTGTTGATCTTCCTCCACCACGGACTGAGACAGACGGATGAGCTTGGCCCTCCAATCGTCGATCTTGCGTTCGACGGCACGGAGCTGGGAGTCGTTCGTGTTGCTGACGATGACGATGACGTGGTTGCTCGCCCTCAGTCGTGCGTGTTCGTACTTTTGCAAAAGGACCAGATCGGCGATCCCGTGCTCCTGGCCGATGCGGAGGGCGAGGGCCGTGGCAGCTTCCACCCATATCCGCTTCTCCTGCTCGGCGAGCCGCACGGCGTCCTCGAGACGGTCTCGCTGCATGCGATACAGCTTGTGGTACTCCTCCAGGATCTCCTCGGTGTTGTCGCTCTGGGTGAGCACCGAGACGAGCTTCTCCTGAGAGTCCTCCGCCTGCTTCGTGATGTCCATGTCGTGCTTCCGGATGATCCCCAACTCCCTCACGAGCTCCGCGACCGTCTCCTTGGAATGCAGGAGCTCGTGGGAGAGTCTGCGGTTGAGCTTCCGTTGAGCGACGAGCTCGATGTGAAGGTTTCGGACATGTTTCGGTATCTTTGTGAACATGTTCGCGTATCGGTTGCGGATCTCGCCCAGGACCTCGCCGCGTTCGATCATGTTGACGGTGACCTGACGGATGAGCTCCTGGAACACGGCGTCGTAGATCTTTTGCTCCTCCTGGATGATGGCCAGGAAGGCGTGCATCTCGGTCGGATACTCCGAGTCAGGCTCCGCGCCGACCTCCTTGATGAGCGTCTGCATCGTGAACTTGAGAAGGGCTACCTCTTTTCTTGTAACGGGTTTCATGGCAGCGCCTAGGACCTGAACTTCGGGATCCACTGGTCCGTTCTGTGCATAGCGAGGTGGTGTTCCATTGTCAGCGTCCTATCCGATGAGTAGGGAGGATAAGTTGCCCTCCCCTCCCCCTCCCCCCCGAGGATACTCACATCTGATTGCGACATGCCACCGGGAGCGACCACGGTCAATCCCTCCATCGTGATCCCACCGTCCTCTCCCCCTCCCCCTCCCCCTCTCGTGTGTATCGAATGTGACGTCGCGGTTGTCGGATTGTGTCCCGTCTCCCTGACCGGACCTGCCAACGGCGTCTCTCCTCTCTGACCGGGTGCCTCGTACACGAAGGCCAGATCATTGTTCGCTCCCGGGTTGGGTTTGATGGAGAGCCTGCTCGGTGGGGTTCTCCGCATGACGTTCTGGTCGGCCGCCAGCGATCCCCCTGCGCGATCCCCACCTTGGACGCCCTGCTGTCGAACGACATGTCCCTGGGTGGTTGGACGGTGCCGCGTGCTGTTGTGGGGGTTCTGCGGAGTGGAGGGACCGCCTACGAGGGAGACGAGGGAGTCCTGGATGGGTTCTCCGGCGGTGGGAGGAGAGAAGATCTTGTGTCGGGTGGAGGGAGTCTGGACGGGTGGTTTCTTTGGGGTAAGAGGGACTGGCTTTGCACCGCCGTGCGAGGAGAGCCTGCTGAGGTCCGATAGGAGTGCGGTGGGGATGTAAGACATGCTTTCCTGCAATGCCGAGGTCGTCGTCCACCGTTTATGTCTACCACCACCTCTGTTTTGGCGTCCATGCAACTGGTATTATGGGTTGAATAGTCCTTTTTCTCGGCGGCGAGAGCGTCGGAGATGCCCGCCTTTCGGACAGCAGAACTCAACTGCTGCGCCCGCC
>JADGJA010000182.1:0-32654 GCA_027596035.1 Thoreauomyces humboldtii
CTAATGCTACGGCGCCCACCGTTATCTACACTCGTATATTCGTCGGGATGGTCATTTGTGTTTAAGATACAGCCCCCCCCCCCCCTTCGATCTATAGAATCAAGAGGAGAGATTGGCGGGGACGTGGGCCCTCCCAAAGTCTATGTATGTTACCATTGTAGAGTGACGTTCCAGCGAGACAGCAACGGCGCGCTCAGAAGGCGTACGTCAACGCGAGTTGGGTAGACCGGACTGAATCAGAAAGTTACGTTGATGGATGCGATCCCATCTTGTCCCTAGCACATCCCATCTTGTCCCTTTCGCGTTCGTCCGGCAGAGAATGTGATTCAGATAGTTGACAAAACATGCATGCCTTGGCAACAAATGCAGATGGAACTTGGCGATAAAAAAAAACAGGAAAATGACGATGTCAACATCGCTCGGATCATCCGACCAGTTCCAACAAGGGACGCCCAAAGAACCGAGCCCGGAAGTTCTCACGCTTCCTCGCCCTCGCCTTCATCTCCTTCGTTCCCCGCATCCGCACCCTGCATGGCAGCCAGGTACTCTTGCACCTCCTCGACTTCCGTCCACCGCTCCTGTAACGTTTGAAGCAACTTGCACGCGGCAACGAGCACGTTCATGTGCGACTCCCTCAGCACCTCGACCTTCTCCAACCGCTCAGCCTCCTTGTCGTCTTTGATCTCGATCTCCCGTTCCTCGTCCTCGAAGAGAGCACAGAGTTGACCGTTGACGACCTGCAGCAGGATGGCCCATACCCTGAGCCTGACGACCTCGTAGTTGGGCAACGCACGGACCGCCGATAGGAACGAGTCTTTGCTCACGGGTTCCGGGAGCCGTTGATCACCGACCAGGAACGAGTTCGAAACGTCGGAAGATCGTCGGAACCCTTCGGCAGCGGTCATCACCGAGATGTACATCGTGAGCAGGTCGTCTCGAGACACCATCTCGAACGTTGGGTCCGGCGTGGCAGGCGAAACGGCGAGGTCTTTTTCGACAGCAAGGCGCACGCGGGGTGGAACCGTTCCTTCGTCCGCGATCCGATCGTCGTCGCCCGAGTCTTCCCTGAGAGGTTCGAGCGGTGCCCTGATGGCGATCATGTCACGAAGGCCAAGGGCAGCCAGCAACGCCTTTTTGGTTTGGACAGCGGTATGAGCCGCGAGCTTTTCTTCGTTTGCGTCGTCGTCGTCGTCTTCGTTCAAGAATCCTTTCTCGATGAACGGCGCGGGGAGCATGATGAATTCGTTCGCGTTATCGGGTATCACGAAACCGTGAATGAAGAGAAGTTCGGCATTGGGCTTTGCACCGTAGCTTATCAAAAGCTCCGTACCGGCTTCGATCGGCTCGCCGTCAGTGGTCGCGCGAAGTTCAACCACCGCGGAGGGGTCATCGGTGACGTGCCACCGGATGTTCGCATTTTTATCGTGGTTGCAAAAATCGACCAGTGGTATCAGATGGTAGTCGTTTTGCTCGGCTACGGCCTCAGCGGATCCATACTCGCGTAGGGCAGAGCCCAGAGACAGGACACGAGACCAAAACACGGCGTCTACCCAACAAAATCGCTGGGCAGAGATCGTATTTTGCCCTGGCGGGTCCAGATGACGCAGGTAAGGTTCGAGCAGCTGGAACTCTCGCGCCAGTTTTGCCCGCTTTGCAAACACAGCGTTGTCCACGTCGGTGCCAGCCAGCCTGTCCATGGCGGGAGAGTCCTTCGGCCACAGCACGGCCGTGTCCATATCGGACAGTGTTGGAAGAATGCGGATGTATGGAGCCCAGAACTCGGCATCCAGCGTCTGTTCCGTCTCTTCCACCGCTTCCCTCGCTAGATCTTGGTAGTTTGCGCCGGTCCATCCCCACAGCAGAAACACCAGCAGGTATAGCCTTTCAAGTTGCGGACCTTGTGCTTTCAACCGCCCCTCCTGCGCGATTCCGTTCAAGCAACGAGCCATTCGTTTGGCGTGATCACTCCTTCCATCCTTGGCGATGCGTTCCACAAGGGTTTTATTGATGAGGAGGTGGGAAGGGACGGAAGCGAGCGACTCATCCTCCTGCAGTATCATGGCGGTTGTCGTGTAGACGCCCGTTCCGCGCGACGGCGATCCAGCTTTCATTGACGAAGACCGGAACTCCAAGGATGGAAAGGATGCTCCGTTCCTCTTCAGCCAGCTAGCAAAGACGCCTCTGAGATCGGGACGTTGCTCCTCCGCGTGGGCCAGTAGCATTGTTTGCGTGATCGAGTAAGTACAACGATATAGGATGGAAGGAGCGTCGAATCAATACGATGTAGCAAGACCGTTCAGTATATGAGCACAGTATGGTGCACTTCACTGTGGAAGAGTCAAGAAGAAGGAAGACCTCTTGCGGGTTTGTGTTGTGTGGAGAGAGAGACGGACAGAGAGTGTGTCGTGTGTGTGTGTGGGTGGAGGGCAGAGCACAAGACAAAGAGAGAGTCATCCATCTGTCTCTCCACGACCCTGAACCTATTAAGAGTCCACAGGTTTCGTGCTTCAATCCGTCACCCACAATCTCAAGATGTTGCCCATCCTTCCCTTCCCTTCGGCCGCGCGCTCTCTGGTACCCAGATCTTCTGGCAGGGCTCTCGGGTACCGTCGCGCTCTTTCGACCGCCAAAGGTTCTTAGGAAGGGATCAGCCTATCTGTATGTCTTGTGTTCTAACGCGTCCAATCTTGCTTTGGCAGCACCCCTGACGCGGACTCAGGCTGCAAACAAACAGATTCGAATGCTCCAGAAGCTCGTCACGAAACCGCCCAAGAGCAAGCCGATTAACTCGTATAGCTTGTTCTTGAAGGAATCGCAAGCGGAGGTGCGTCGTGAGCACGCGGGCAAGTCTGCCTCCGAACAGTTCGCCGCTGTCTCGCGAGACTTAGGCCACCGTTGGAAGAGTCTCGGCTCTGTTGAGCAGCAGGTACGACTATTCTTGTATCTTGATAATCTCCTGCAACCCTTGACTCACGTTGAAACCTTTTCAGGAATGGGCCAATAAGGCTGCGCAGCTCAATGAAGTTCGTGCTCGGGATTACGCAAAATACCTCAAGAATCGTTCTCCCGAGCAGATTATCGCTGAACAGAAAATCTACGCGCTGAAAAGGAAGGTGAACCCCACAAAGAGTCTCGCCAAGCCCAAGGCCGACGTGAACATCCCGAAACGTCCCTCGAACCCATACGCACAGTATGTGAAGGAAGCCCACCAGCTTTCGGCTCACGAACAGGAGCAGCAGTTTGGACCCGGCTTTGCCTCCGCAAACCTGGGCGGGAAAGGAAAACTCCTTGCCGCCGCTTGGAAGAGTCTCAGCGACTCCGAGAAGGAGGTAGGTTGAAGTCACAGCCTTTGGCATGCTCTCGCTTCAATTCCGGCTGGCTTCCCTAACCTGTTATCTCGTGATCTTAGAAAATCAAGGAGAAGCTCGCCCCTTCAAAGTCGGCTTATCGGAAGGAGATAGCGACCTACCGCGCGGAGAATCGCATCGACGCCACTCGGTCCGCCATCAACAAGCAGGCAGCCGCTGTGATTGCTCCTCCCAAGCCAAAGGACAAGAAAGTCGCCATCATCAAAAAGAAGGTACCCAAGAAGGCCGCAGTCAAGAAGACCGTGCAGAAGAAAGCGGCGCTCGTTCGCAAGCCGGCCGTAAAGGCGGTCAAGAAGGCCGTCCGCGTCGTCAAACCTACCGTCAAACGTGCGATAGATCGCGCGGAAAAGGCCGTCAAGGCTGGCGCCAAGAAGGTGCAAAAGACGGGCAAGCGCATCGCAGCCGCTGCGCGTGATATGTGAACCAAAGTTTCACGAATCAGAGAAGGCCAGCCAGGTGGAGCGGACATCGCTGCACGCTCCCCACGTTTTTCGGGAAACGAGCACTGGTCCGCCACCTCTCTTCATCGACAGATACTTTAGCTTTTGTCTGCTTCTGAAATGTTGTTCTTTTAGTTTGTACATCCGAATCAGAAAATCTTTTACGTTCACTGATCCTCAATGCGCGCTCTGCGATCTCGGCCCGTTTCTGCGGTGAAGGGGTTTCCATTCTGTCTATTCGTCGGCAGTCGCTACGCTAGAGATCTGCCCGCACGCATCCCAAAAAAACAGGCTTAACCAAGCAGGTTCACTACTCGGCCAGCTTCGTTCGCTTCTTGCCGGGTCCTGCAGATTTGCCTTCCATACGCCGTTTCCCTTCCGCCATTGTTCCTGCTCCGCTGCCACTGGGTTTTCCCGTTGACTGCTGCTGACCCTTTTCGCGGTTGACCTTTCTTCGCGACCCAAAATCGTTGTCGGCAAGGTGCTACAAAACAGATCCACCCGGTCAGCCATTGCAAGAATCAGCGGCAGATATGAGGCATTTCCGACGCATTACCATATTCGCAACACGCTGAGCTAGCGCAACCTCGTTCAAAATCTCCAGCACATCGTTCTCAGCGACAGGAAGTTCCGTCATCTTCTTTCCCATCTTGTTCTCGATGTTGAGCAGGACATTGATGTCGTGTTGCGTGACAAGAGATAGCGAGAGACCTCCTCTCCCAGCACGAGCCGTTCGTCCGACTCGATGGATGTAGTCCGTAGCATCGGCTGGGAGCTCATAGTTGATGACGACCTGCACGGCAGGAATGTCGAGTCCACGACTGCCAACGTCGGTAGCGATGAGAATTGGAACGATGCCGCCCTTGAACTTCGCAAGGGAACCTAAGCGATCGGCCTGCGACATTTGCGCATGGAGGGCTGTGGAGCGAAGATTCAACTCGCGGAGCATGATGCGGAGACGCTCGGCGGTCCGACACGTTTGCGTGAAAATGATGATCGTCTTGTCTTCAAAGTTTGATTGGATGAGTTGTGTCAAGTAGGCGTCGCGAACGGTCGAGGAGATGAAGACATAAGATTGCTCAAGCTTTTCAACGGTGTCAAATCTGAGAGAGCGGTGCCGTCAGTGGTCCATGCCGGAAGTCCGTCAAGATTGTGCATCCCACCGGCTCACCTGGCGTTGCACTGATAAGTGAAAGGTTTCGACGTCGATGAAAAGTTGAGCGATTTGATCTCTTCCGTCAAAGTAGCACTGAATAATAGGGTTTGCCGCTTCTTTGGTAACCGGTCGAGGATCACGGCAAGATCGTCGGCAAAAGTATCATCAAGTAACCGATCCGCCTCGTCAAGCACTAGGAACTTGAGCCTCTTCAGATTGACAGCATCCGTACTGCTGTTGATGTGGTCCACAAGACGACCTGGTGTTGCGACTATGACATGTGGTCGACGAGACAGCTCCAACGCTTGCGTCATCATGTCTAGCTCAAGAACTTGGGTTAACCAGGGCTTTGTTTCTAGTGCATGTCTCGTGCGAGCAGCTCGTTATACCTAAACCCCCTACGACTACCGTCTGCTTTAAGTTCACACCCGCCCCCAGAACCCTGAACTGTTCAGCAATCTGAAACGCTAGTTCTCTGATGGAACGATGAGTTACTCCCACTCCATCCGGTAGAAAGGGGCGGCTTGCCTACCTCGTTGGTGTAATGACCAGCGCAAAAACTCCGAATGGGTCCTCTGCTAACTTTTGAAGTATTGGCAAGGCAAAAGCCGCCGTCTTTCCACTACCGGTATTGGCGCTTCCAATTACATCCTTCCCTGTGGTGTACTCGAATTAGTTCTGGTCCAAGGTGCCCTCGTCGGAAAGAGTTCGTTGCTCACCTGCGAGGACTTCTGGAATGCAGGCTTGTTGAATTTCGCTTGGCTCTTTGATGGAGAGAGACCGTAAGGCATCCTCGAGCCAGGAATCCAGTCCCAAGTCTCTGAATGTGCGTTTGGCAGGCACTGTTGTTGCAGCTGCGTCGGTGGTCATTGTCACGTTGCTTCCTGGAAAATAGCCAGAGGAAAAAAGGGATGTGTGAGCGTGTGTGTGTGTGGGCAAAAAAGAAACAAATCTCACAGCTGCCTGCTGTGGTGGGTTTCGTCCGCGTGCTCTTTTCCCGTCTCCTGCCGGTGTACCCCTCTTCGACATCCGCAACCTTCTTCAACAGCAGTATCCTAGTAAGGTAAGCCACGCTCTCAGGCTTGGGCACAGTTCACATGACACTGGCGTTCCTGCTCTCTCTGTGTCGGGCCCCAGACTCGCTGCATGGTCATTTCCGGAGGCTTGCCCAGTGGCGTGCAATCTGCTTACCCTTTGTGGTGCCCATCTTGCAGTCATGTCTCTCAAGCTTCTAGTCCCCGTGAAGCGTGTCATCGATTACGCCGTCAAGGTCCGCGTGACCGGTGGAAAGATTGACACCAATGTCAAGGTACGTCGAGCAGAAAGCTTCATGTTTTGTATTAGGCTCCTCACCGTTTTGTTGGAATAGCACTCGATGAACCCTTTCGACGAGATTGCCGTAGAGGAGGCCGTCAGGATGCGTGAGAAGAAGTTTGCGAAGGAGGTCATTGCCGTGACCATCGGTCCCGCAAAGTCTGCTGAGACCCTCCGCACCGCTCTTGCCATGGGCGCCGACCGTGCCATCCACGTGGAGGTCCCGGAAAATTCCGAGGTTCTTCCTTTGCAGGTGCGCAACAAAGGAAACCGAGGAGTGTTGTAGGGATACTGACGGAAAGGCTTACGCATGCCGTTCGACCGGACTTCAGGTCGCAAAGCTTCTCAAGGCCATTGCCGAGAAGGAGAAGCCCGATGTCGTGTTCCTTGGCAAGCAGGCCATCGATGACGACAGCAGTCAGACAGGCCAAATGCTCGCTGGGCTGATGGGCTGGTCGCAGGCTGCTTTCGCCAACAAAATCGAGGTTTCCGGTGACAAGTTGACGGTTACCCGTGAAGTCGATGGTGGTCTCGAGACGATCGCTAGCAAGCTTCCCACCATCATCACCACTGACCTTCGGTAAACCCCTTCCAATTTGCTCATATCGCAACATTTTTTTCTGACAACATTCCCGTTAGGTTGAACGAGCCGAGGTACGCCACGCTCCCAAATATTATGAAGGCCAAGAAGAAGAAGGTAGACAAGATGACTCCGGCGGACCTGAAGGTGGATATTACCCCGTCCATCGAGACTATCAAGATTGAGGAGCCTCCTAAGCGAGCTGGAGGCAAGAAGGTCGAAAGCGTTGATGAGGTACGACGTTCATGCGGAAGCCACGCGGGCCCGGTTACGAGTTATTGATAATTTGCTCTCTCCCAATCGTGTAGCTCGTAGAGAAGCTCAAGAACGAGGCCAAGGTTCTCTGAAGCTAATACACTTCCCTGGACCATTTTCGAGATAGAACTTGATCGGAACGAAATCATACTCAACTGCATCTTTTCAAATTTCCCCTCGTTGCCATTCAAGACCACTTGGGATGCTCTAATCTTATCGGATTATCTGACGGCAGATCCCCCGGCAAAGTTACGAGAGATCGTCGGACATAAATACTTCTATGCAAGCAATAGGACGGAGTGACTGGCGTGCGTGACTGGCATCGTCCTCGTAGTAACCGAGCGTGAATTTGCGCTCCAGAGCTTCACATGTCTTCATCATCGACAATGGAGCCGCCCAGTATCCCTTCCAACTGCATGGCCCTGGTGCGATACGTCCGAGATATTATCTCGGGGACTTCCGTTGCCAATTCTCCCTACGAACACGATAGCTTCAGCCTATGAGACGCGGCGCGGCCATGCGCACGGAGCTTACCGAAGCCCCAAGCCTGCTTGAAGCTGAAAGCCCACCGACGAATGGAAGGCTCTGACTTTGATCGCGCGTCCAGCCCCGTGATGATGACGAAAAGGTGGGTTTGGAAAACGGGGGTGGAGGCGTGGAGGTGCTGAATGTAGTTGCTGAGGGTTTTCTAGAATTTGTATTGCTGCTGCGGGCGCTGCGAGCCTTTCGCTTCGCTGATCGAAACGCTGGTCGGTAGAACATTGCAGAGAGTCGCCGCTGGTCAGGTGTTGCGATTACTGCTTTCGTGTTGCTGGGATTCCGTTGCGTCAAGCGTTTTCTCGTTCCCCAGATGCAGCCAGCCCCAGGTTTTTGACAGCGAGCAACAGGCAATCCGAACATCTCGGACGGCCTTTGGGGGATCTGCAGAGCGTTCGCCTCGTCTGCGCTTCTTTCCGGCCGGTCACATCTGATTCTCGAGGTCTACTACACAACCTCTGTCGTCTTCCCTTCACCGCAGCAGCGATCTCCTGGCCCTATCTATCTCTTACCCGTACGAACGTAACTGTCCGCTTACCTGCTCCCCGAGAACCCTCGAAAGCGTCGCCCTCTGCAAAATGGCCAGCAACCGATCAAACCCCCTCCCCCTCGGAGGTTTGCTCTCATCCTTCTAGCTAGATGCTCCCGCTTCTTGCTAACATGGTAGTCGCTATACAGGTGTGCGAACGTCCGGTCTGGAAGTAAGAAGTCAAAATGGTGCGTGTTCACCAGAGATTTCCGCGTGACTTCAAACGTTTGCGATGGAGGAAGTTGCGGCTGCTGGAGAGACCATCGGCAGGCCGTGGGAGAAGCGGGAATGAATGCGGAAAAGCTATGCATTCTCGTTTGCTCGGAGCACGAGAGGGTGGATAGGACGAGCTGGCGAACTTGACCCAAAAAACTCACATCTGCTTGTCCGCAGTGCTCGCTGCGCTTACGATTAGCAACATCGTCAAGAGCTCCCTCGGCCCCGTCGGACTCGACAAGATGTTGGTGGACGACATTGGCGTAAGTTAAATACCTACGTACTTCTTTTGGCAAACGAACTCATCGAATATGCGCATTGCAGGATGTAACTATCTCCAACGATGGTGCGACCATCCTCAACCTTCTCGAAGTTGAGCACCCGGCTGCTCGCGTGCTAGTGGAGCTTGCGCAGCAACAGGACAAGGAGGTGGGCGATGGAACTACTTCTGTGGTTATCATTGCTGCGGAACTCCTGCGAAGGGCACATGAGCTTGTCAAAAACAAAATCCATCCCACCACCATCATCACCGGCTACCGTCTTGCGAGCAAGGAGGCAGTAAAGTTTATTGTAGACCAGATGACCGTCAAGGTCGACTCGCTGGGCCGTGACTGCCTTGTGAACGTAGCAAAGACTAGCATGTCTTCGAAGATCATCGGAGCGTACGTATCAGTTTCTCCGCCCCCCTCCCAATTCCATACATGCGACTGATTTTCCCTTACTCTAGTGATGATGACTTCTTTGCTGAACTTGTTGTCAACGCTATCACCGCTGTGAAGACCGTCAACAACAAAGGCGAGGCAAAGTACCCCATTAAGGCGGTAAACATTTTGAAGGCGCATGGCCGTGGAGTTCGGGAAAGTCAGCTCATCAAGGGCTACGCGGTTAACTGCACGGTGGCGTCGCAAGGTAAGACCGTGTCATCGGTCCAAGGCATAATACGGTCATGTGATAACCAGTACCATCCTAGCTATCAAAACTCGAATCGTTGGAGCAAAGATTGCGTGCCTGGATATCAACTTGCAAAAGGCGCGCATGCACCTTGGTGTGAACATCGTCATAGATGATCCTGACAAGCTTGAAGACATCCGCCGCCGTGAGATCGAGATCACAACCGAGCGCATTCAAAAGATTCTTGCTACAGGCGCAAACGTGATAATGACGACAAAGGGTATTGATGACTTGTGCCTGAAGCTTTTCGTTGAGGCCGGAGCCATGGCCATCCGCCGTGTGAAGAAGGATGACCTCAGGAGAATCGCCAAGTCCACTGGAGGTAAATCTGCTCTTGATTGATTGATCCAACCACAGGAATGATTTCTAAACAATGTTCTTCATCTAGCAACGCTAATCTCTACCCTTGCGAACTTGGAGGGAGAAGAGACGTTTGATGCTGCTTTCCTCGGACACGCCGAAGAGGTAGTCCAGGAGCGTATCTCAGATGACGAATGCATCCTGGTCAAGGGCACCAAAGTGCACTCGTCGGCGTCCATCATCCTACGAGGAGCAAATGACTACATGCTCGACGAGATGGAACGATCCATTCACGATTGTTTGTGTGCCGTCAAGCGCACACTCGAGAGCAACGCCATTGTTCCAGGAGGAGGCGCCGTAGAGAGTGCGTTGTCTATCTACCTCGAGAACTTTGCTACCACTCTGGTCAGTTCATTCTTGAGCGTTACATTGTGGTGCAGCAAGCAGGAATCTGATTACTTGTTTCTTTGCAGGGATCCCGAGAACAGCTTGCCATCGCCGAGTTCGCAAACGCTCTCCTTGTTATCCCCAAGACCCTCGCCGTAAACGCCGCCAAGGACTCGACAGATCTCGTCTCCAAATTGCGCGCATACCACAACGCTGCGCAGAATGCTGCCGGCGACGAGTCCAAGAGGGCCTTGAAATGGTACTTGGTGGAAAAGGCTCGCGCAGTATCAGTATCCATTGTGTTGCTATCCACCTGACTCTGCCCCCTGTTTAGGTATGGACTGGATCTCATCAAGGGAGTCACTCGTGACAACCTTGCTGCTGGCGTGCTGGAGCCGGCAATGTCCAAGCTGAAGTCCCTAAAGGCCGCCACTGAGGCTGCCATCGCCCTTCTCCGAATCGAGTACGTTGGAAAGATGCACGGTGGAGTCGTTTCTCAATGCCCTCTGACTCGCCCTGGGTTTTCTCTGTTTGCAGCGACATGATCAAGATCGAACCCCCGCAGGAACAAGGTGACCCCCACGGCGGACATTAAGCAATGATTTGAGGTTATTTAAATACGGTCATCTGGTCCACGATGAACTTGACTGCCTTGTTGGCGGCCAGAAGGTAGCCAGTGTTGATGATTGAATTTTCGTTGCGCATTGCGCGGGAGTTTGGTCCCATTTCATGCCAACAGATGTGGTTCCATCGTGGGATCGCTCCAGTTGTCGGAAAACTACCGGAGTGACTGGAACGAAGCGCACACCCAAAAAGCGCTGACGAGCGAAAACACGGGAAACCACGACAGAGAGGTTCTGCAAGCCACGTCCTGAACCACGCAGACGATTTCCAAAACGCTGAAGCGGGGATATGTAATTGAATCCTCATCCTCCACCCGCAGATAAATAGTTTACCTCCAGGGTCTAGTCTATATCCTGCGCACCCGCGCTGTCTACATCGTCGATGGGCCGGGGCGGGACCCGGAAACGCGCGGACATCCCTGGGAGTTGTCAGATGGGATTGATGCCCGTCAACTTGCGCAGTTGCTCGAAAGCTAGTAGCGACAACACACTATGTGGCCAAAGCCGGACAAACGACATCGCAAACCCGCGGTCTAAGAAGCAGAGTGTTAGTGACTCTGGCAAGACATGCTACCGACCCATCGAATAACTAACAGAACGCTGATGGGCCTGTAGGACAGTGCACGAGGTAGCGTTACAGTAGTCAGCAATCATTTCGTGCGTGTGCGAAGGATACGCGCAAAGTGACCCACCTTCTTGGCGGAATACTGTCGTCGCACAATGAAACGAGCTGCGGTACTCGTGCTTGGCGTCGGCCATCATCCTCGTCTTGATGATGTCCACTTCAAAAGCAAGTTCGGACCGAGGTTAGTAGGTTGTCTCGTGTCTGAAAGCGAAATGCTTCGGTTTACCTGGCGCGGAGGTGGCCGAACAAACTAATCCCGCCGCACCGGAAGCAGCGAAATGCGTTGCGAAGCCTTCTTTGAAGAGATGCGGAAAGTCGTCCATCAACCTTCCCAAGGAACACAACCAGGTGGTTGAGTGTCGAATGAAAGATTCCAACTCCGAGACAACGGAAACTCACAAATGCTTCGTCGCGTCGTAGGTACCCAGCTGGGCGCTAGTGAGGATTCCAGCTCGCATCACTGTAGGCCCAACGGCCCTATAGAGACCCTTTATGCCACCCTCTTGATGGAAGATAGTACGAAAATGTTCGACTAGCGAGCCGGTTGCATTTGGTCTTTGCATCCTCACTTTCAGCTAGGAATTCTACGGATCAGTTCGAGACATCTTCCCTCCCCTCCTCGAACTTGAGCAAGACGTACCAGATCTGCTGGGTTTGCAATAGCTGCTCCAACCATTCCACTAGCCAGACCCCCTCCGAGCTTCACAGCAAGACCTCCGCCATCGGCCGTCCCGGCTCCTGCAGCTGACATGCCCGCAAGTATGGCGCCTTTGCACGCATCGTATCCGCCCATTCGAATGCCAGAATACGTAAATTCGCGGAGAAGGGACGCCGAAAGGCCCTTATAAAGGCCGCGTGCACCTTCAGACCGCAAGATTGTAGTCAGAGTTGTGTACCAATTTGGGGAACGAGTCTTTCCCGGTATTGTGTGGGAGAGTTGTTGTCGAATCTTGAGCCTGCGGTTGCAGAGAGATCTGTGAGTTTGTGAACCATAAACGAATTGAAAGGTCACCTACAAGTCGAATGGATTTGTAAAACATGCCGCGATCTATGTACAATCCTTAAATCAGCCCCTGGCGTCCCGTTGTATGGTAAGACATTGAAAGCGCTACCATGTTGGAGCACCCCGCAAGAACGATCTTGGCCAAGAGCGAGGCATGCTGAGGCGGTGACGGCGTGAACGTAGGCACAACGGCGCCCGTCACTGCACCGCTGGTCACTAGCGTCTGGTTGCGAGGCGACATGGCGGCGAGGTCCAGTTAGCTTCCTTTGGTCCTCGAGGAACTCCAACACGGCGGAAAGGTGGCGCAGGGAAGTCGGTCGGAACACGCTACATGTCCGGACGAGTCCGACATTCCAGATTTTCGGGCTGGATTCCCGTACCGGTGAAGTTCGACCCTGCTTTGGCAATTCGTTCTGCAGCTTGGGGAGGAGGCTGAAGGCGCGACCCACGACGAAGAGCGGTTTCCTCCCTTGATTCCTCTTTGGTTCCGTCTTGTCTTCTTGTCTCAATGGAAGGGGTTATCGCAGGCGAGCCACCTGAAGAGGAATGCGTCCTGCACATTCCTGCACTTCCCTCGGGCGGCAGCACGATCTCCGTTGTAGGGAGTTCCAGTCATGGTACAGCTCTGGAGCCTCCGCATAGCCCCTTGCCTTCAGCTCTGCCGGTCGTTCTCTCCAACGCTCCTGCAATAGCGGCGAATATTGACGCACTGGAACCGACTATTTTGGAAGCGCTTGCGACATTGGAAGCTGCACTCACGAAACACACCGACAGTGTGGCTCTGCGGACGCGGATTCAACGAATACAGGACCTGCCTAGGCTTCCAGCTTCACCGGTCCCACCCGTGCAGCTGGAAGTCGTGGACCTCACGGAAGAAGTGCCCAACACGCCCTCGCTTCCATCTACCACGCCCCTTCCCAAACAAACTCCGGAACAGATTCTGGCTAAAAAGCTCGCAGCCGAAAGGAGGCTCGCCGAACGGACGCTCCAAAGACGGACAGAACAATCCGTTTTGGGACGCGATTATCTTACGCGCTATGGCATTCATACTGGATCTGGAGCGGAAGTCAAGCCAGAGACCGGTCTGGTTACTCCTGATGACAATTCTTATCTTGGGCGACTGGCACGGCTTTCGGACGAACAGAGGAGACTCATCGACTATGTAGACCAGGGAAAGAATGTCTTCTTCACAGGCTCAGCTGGGTAGGCTGAACATGTTCAATCGCACAAGATCGATTCTGAGCTGATAATGTCCATCGTAGTACGGGGAAATCGTTTACCCTTTCCACCATTGTCGATCACTTGGTGCGGAAGAGGTGTAAAGTTGCGGTCACTGCGCCAACGGGGATTGCGGCCACGCAGGTAAACCTTTGTGCAAATTGCTTGTCAGGAAAGTCGATACTGATCGATTGCTCAAATAGATTGGAGGTCGGACTATCCATTCAGTTGCAAACCTTGGACAAGGTCGACTGTCCGCCGAAATGATCGCTGCCGACCTACTGGCTAAACGGGAAAAGCATGCTGAATGGAGGGACATGGACACTCTCATCATTGACGAGATTTCTATGCTCTCCGGTGACCTGTTTGAGAAGGTGAAATCGGTCTTCGCTCATTTGTGGAAGCCGCCAAAATTGGATCATCGTTTCTTATCCTCTGGATCCTGTTACAAGGTCGACAAGGTTGCCAAAATTGTAAGATTTAGCAAAGCGCCGTTCGGCGGCATCCAAGTCATCATCTCCGGTGACTTCCACCAGCTTCCACCGGGTATCGCTGTCCGTTTCATTCCGTATTAAACGGTCGCGCTGAAGTAAACGCATTTTCCGTAGTGCCTGACATTCTTCTCTGTCCAAAATGCACGCGGGAGGTCGGACGTGTCGGCAACTCACGCAGCGGCACCAGCATAACCTGTGGTGACAAGAAGTGTCTGCATGCGTGGGATCCCCGAACACGCTTTGCCTTTGAATCTTCGCTATGGAAGGAGTGCAACCTACAGACTGTCGAGCTCACCAAGGTTTTTCGTCAATCTGACGCCAAATTCGTCGGTATCTTGAACGAGCTTCGTGGCGGAATCTATACCGTGGAAGCTCAGCGCGTTCTCGACGGCTGTCGCAGGCCACTGGAGGAAGAAGACAAAATCGTACGCTGCTGTGAAAGGACGATCACCGCAGCACTGGTTTGGCTGCTGAAGCTTATAACTCCTAAAGAAAGCCACAAAACTATACCCACACAAGCGAGCGGTCGAGGACGAAAATCTACGATTCTTCAACGAGCTTCCTCCTGGCGAGATGCACGAGTACTGTGCCGAGGATGGCTCAAATATGGAAGATAAGGAGGAAGAAAAAAAGCACCTCAGAGACCTCGATAGGCATGTCCGTGCACCTCGATCTGTCCTCCTCAAAATTGGAACGCAGGTTATGCTCTTGTACAATCTTGACACACGAGGAGGTTAGTTGCCGTTGTCAGACAGGGTCTTCCCCTCTTGCTGCTGAACACAATGCTCCCTCAGGGTTGGTGAACGGCTCTCGTGGTGTAGTTGTCGGATTTGTGCGTTCATGTTTGCTTCTCCAGGCTTGTCAACGATTCTGTACTAACGCTGGCGTCTCTCCCACAGGAACGAGAAGTAGACGGAAAGGGCCGAGAGAAATACGATACGCCTCTTTACCCAGTGGTCTACTTCGCTAACAACCGACAGGTTTGCGTGTCCCCTCAACTGTTTGATGTCAAGCTTTCTGTCAAGCACCAAATCTGGCGCCGCCAGATCCCTCTGTTATACGGTTGGGCCATGACTATCCATAAGGCACAGGGAATGTCGATCGATCGGTGCAGCATGGATCTCTCACGAGCTTTCGGATCGGGAATGGTGTACGTCGCATTGTCTCGGGTGCGATCCCTGGAGGGTCTTCACCTCGACGGCCTGCACGGTGGGGCCGCAGTACCAGAACACGTCGTCAAAGTCGATCCGGCGGTACTGACATTCTACGCGGACGTGGTGAGGCGAGGGAGGAGGCGAAAACCGTGGGAGGAGCCACTCGAAAGGGCTATCAGAGAATTCGGGGAACGAGATGGAGATCTTGCGGAATTTCTCAAGGTCGTCAAGAAAGCGTACAAGGCTGCACAGAAAGGGATCGAGATTGTCGAAAATACAACGGAGGCAAATGCCGTCAAGAGGGAAATCATAGAAGTAACGAGCACTCCGACACCGACACCGTCTACGCCCTCTCCGTCACCGATCGTCAAACGCGAGCGTGATATGAAAACCAGTGTTAAGGCCGAGCCTGAAAGTCATCGCGAGCCCACGCTTGGACGAGATCAACATTCCCGGATTGGTCCTCTTCCTACAACGCCCCATTTTGCTGCCTCAAAATCCTCCTTCACCTCATCTACGCACTCCTCCGCCTCTTCCTCTTCTCGTCGTCATCGCCGCCGCTCCCCCACGCCGATTCTCGTAATGGACCCGTTTCCAACAGCTACAAACACGGCATCTCGGATCCAAGAGCTCGTGGCGCAATACGGATCCGCGGAGGCTGCTCAAAATGCGTTAGCCATCGGAGCTGAAATGGCCAGCTTCGGGCTTCAAATATCCTCCGGGGCCTCAGGTGGTCCGGGAATGAGGCACGGGCAAATTAATGGAGATGAGGAACGCCGGGTGAAGGCGGAACCGGCCGCTTTATCGTCGCCTCCGGTCACTTTGGGCGAACAGCGTATGCCGAGCGATCCGTATCAGATCGATCATGTTAAATGCGAGGTGACAGATGACGCTGGCCGTATTTCGAAAGCGTACCAGATCGATCCAGTCAAATGCGAGGTGAAAGCTGCGGGTAACCTGATGGCGGAAACAGCGCCAGTATCCTCACCACAAAGCAAAAAGCGGAAATCGCCCGACAAAACAAAGGATGTGAGCTCGGACACCAAGGCGGATATTATTTTGGTCGAAGCCGAAGGCGCAGGCGCGCCTCGAGAAGGAAAATCTGGCGCCAAGCGAAAACGGAGACGAAAGGCTGCAGCCGCCGCTGCTGCCGCTGCTGCCGCTGCTGAAGCTATGACTCCTGAAAAGGCCGTCAACGATCCGCTATGATTTGAGCGCCCGTCACCGTAACCGCTATACTTTGACTCCGTTGTATAGTTTTGCATACCATTTACTTACGTCCAACGGACCTATCTTCATACATCATCATTATCATCACATATTCATATGTCGCAAGCCCTCGAGTCGGGCTTCAATCGTGGGGAGCCCCACATCTGCCGAAGTAAAATATAAAATATCGAAAAAAATCACTCCGAATCAAAGCTTCAAATGCCTCGTCCGCCTCCGTTCGACCAAGTCCGCCATAGCCTTTCCACTGACGGCCTGTCCGACGTCTCTAAGTTTCTTGACGGATGCTGCTCCTCCCGCGCCACCAACAGCAACACCAGCCACCTCCAACCCCGGATCCACACCCGGAGCCGTCACTTCCCGCCTTATCGTCCTCCTCCCTCCTCCTGCCGAGGTCTTTGGTCTCGCTCTCCGTTCGGCCTGAGCGAGCACGTGGAGCACAGAGTCGGGCGTCGTGGCAGGTCGTCGGGACGTGGACGGTGCCAGGGTCATGTGGGGGGATTGGGATGGTCGGTGGATGGCTTGGAGGAGGAGGACCTTGATGTCGTGCGGAGTGGTGGTTTTGGGTCCAAAATAATGGGAGAGGAGAGTTGGTGGGACGTTGCTAAGAAAGGGGCGTTGAATGTTCAGCATCATGGTTCAACGCAACATATGCCACTGATCTCGTCTCTAATTCGCTTTCGTACCCTCGCTCGACGAGGTCGATCATGGAAATGTGGGATGGTTCGGCCTGTCGAGTCTCGATGACGAAGCGAAGTCGTCGTAGCGCAATCTGCTCGATCCGATATCGGTCGAGGTTGGTTCTTGCATTCTGGACACGCGGGAACTGTGGCGCGTGGTTTGGGATCGGGGTATGGTGTTCGTGAGGATGGTGCTGAGGGATCGCTAACGATGTGGCATGGGTCGATCTGGAAACGAGATCAGACGTTCTGGACGACCCAAATGCTTTCGAATTCGAATACGATGCCTACTTTGAGCGAAGAAGAAGCGCGGGATTGTCGGGAACTCCTTCGTAGGACGGGTCTCCGCTATTGTTGAGCCGTCTTAACAGTGCGGGTTTGTCTTCAACACCTCCAGCTACCTAAACAATTGCCAAGTTGAGCGTAAGCATCATGCCAGGTCAAACTCCATCGTCTTCAAAGCGAGTGACAATCGCTTGTGCCGCATGTCCCTGCCCACCCGCAAGCAAGATACCTGCCTCCGCCCGTACAGGTAAACCCACATGATGGTGATCCTCGACTGCGACAAGTCCTCCGTTCCTTAGCCCCGATCCGGCAACGTCCATATCCTCCGAAGCCACCCATCCTTTCCGGCGGTTATGCGGTCCGTTCGTCGGCGAGACGGCTCGACCGGTTGCGGTTCCGGGCCGTTTGCCGACTGAATTGTCTGTATGGAGTGGTGAAACGTACGTTACAGGAACGGGATCTACAGAAGCGTCATCGTCCTCAGCTAGTGAAGAAGATTCAAGAAACAAGGTCAATTCCATGATCTTACCCGTAGGCTTGATATGCCTCCTCGCGGCGGACAGTGGCTTGGGCGTGTGAGCAGACGGTAATACGAATGATACTTTTCGTTCGGCTAGAGGTCCATGCAAGTTTGAGTGAGCAACCTTGTAATTCTTAATTCGGCGCTGCCGGTAGATACTGTATACATACGTGTATCTGGCCTGGAGGTAAGGTTCACAAAGAGCCTCGTGGTGCCACCAGCAGGCGAAAACGAGGTGTAGGTTGACGCTGAACTGTCCGGACGACGGGATGGTGAAAGTGAAGAAGACATCCCTCTTCCAAGAACGTCTCTTCCCCTTATCGTCGAAAGACAGTGGGAACCTGGTTGGTGTGTGATGGTCCGCAAAATCAACGAAGGGACGAGGAAAGGCTAGGAAGGGCTATAGCAAAGGCTAGGAAAGGCCGAGGCCGCCGAGCTGCTGAGGGTTGGGCAGCTCGTCGCTTTTTGGACAGCTCCCTGAACCCTCCGACTGCTGACCAACAGGTCCGGGAGTCTCATTCTTCCAAAAAGACCGGAGGAGTGGAGACAGGCTATGTCCAGAATAAAGGAATACGCAGAAGAAAGGGAAACGGAAGGAGTGTCTGGGGACTACATTAAAATCTATGCTGGTGGTGAAAAGGGTTACGCTCAGAATGCAACGCTTGCAATCAGGCCGGCGAGCGAGGCGACCACGACGAAAGATCGAGCAGTGACTGCCTGGGCGGCAGACTTGACTCCGGCCTTGTTGTCGACAGCCGTACCCGCAGAGGAGCCGGTGGCAGGAGCAGCCGCGGGTGCGGTAGCCTCCACAGAGACAGTGCTCGTGGAAGAAGCAATGACCGAGGACACTGACGTAGACGTGGGAACCGCGGAAGAAGAAGATGCCGCGACGGTCGCGTTGCCGTTGCGGTAAAAGGGCAGGTTCATGCAGGTTCCCACGGGCTGCATCTGAAGGGGAAATGCGGTTCCTTCGGCGTTGACGGCGTCCAAGACCGACATGTCGATGGAGGTCGTCCAGGTGTCGATGTCGTGCGACAAGGAGATGAATCCAGGTTGCGCGGTGAACCACGTCTTGACTGTGGAAAGGATGGTAGCAGCTCCAGCGTCAGTCTGGGTGTTCTGGTCGGCGGCCGTGTCGTCACGATCGGGCGTGGTGGACCATAAAACGGTACGGTATCCGAGGGCAGCGGCGATAGCTCGGATGCGATCATCAACGTCGCCGCAAGGGGGCCGCCACATGGTTGGGATTAGGCCGGTGGCGTTGTAGATGATAGCTTCCGTGTACTTGATCTCGCCGACGAATTGAGCATTGGTGAGAGTGGTAGCCGGATAGTGCGACCACGTCTATTCCGACAAAATTGGAATGTAAGAAGCGAATTGGAACGCTTCCGTGTCTGTTGAGTATGCTGTATACTCACGTGTACACCCAGCTGGTGTCCAGCTTCGTGCTGATCGAGGATCTCGCTTGGGAATTGAATGCCGTTGGACCCCACAACAAAGAACGTCGCCAGCTTGTTGTACGCCTTCAACTTTGCTCGAAGAGTGACAGAGTCGTCGGTGCTGACTCCATTCACAAGGTTGATGATGGGTCCGTCATCGTAAGTCAAACCCCACTCGTTCGCCCCTGGGCACGCCGTAATGTCCGCCTGGAAGTTGGCAGTGGCGTTGTTTCGAGTGCAGAGGTTTGTAGGCCTGGAAAAGCAAGAACCAAAGAAGCAATCAGATTGATGGAGTCCAACGACGGAAGGATCAAATCTCTTCATACGCACCAGTAGCAGTTCTGAACCGCAGCCGCGGAGTCGTACGTAGCGACGCATGGCCCTACGTATTTGCTTGGAGCGATGGACAGGACGGCGGCCGGAACGACAGCATTGACATATGCGAGAGCTTCGGTGACGAGGGGGTCGTTCAGGAAATCGCCGGTCACCATCAGTTTCTCGTCAGTTGCAGGCCAACTGGAAGGCTGATACGCATGCACATCGCGATGTTAAAGACCGGCATCAATACATAAGACATGTTTAGTGCATACCATCGGAGGAGGAACATTGAGGGTAGGCGTTGCACCAGTGGCAGATGCAACCTGTGCGCTAGCCAACTGGGAGAGAACGACCAGAGCGGCCATGGATCGGATCATCAACATCATCGCTGGTTGAGGCGTGCGAAAAGAGTGGGAAACAGCAACGGAGGACAGAGTCTATGAACTTTTCAAGGAAGAGGACGAGAGGAAGTCCGATCTTATAAAACGAGCAACCTTCTATGGGGACGCCTCGCCTTCAAGGTCCCTTCAGCCGACCGGCCGACCATCCGATATCGTCCCTTCGCCCCTTCGGTGGTTGCCATGCCGCGCGGGAACCCAGGTTCAAAACTTCCTGTCTTTTCTGGGCATTGAGTTAGGAAGCCAAAATGTCCTGTCGGAAGGAAGGCAGAGAAAAAGAAAGAAAAGGGAACGAACACTTGTCCCTTTCCCGTCATCAACTGCGCAGCAGATACAGAGCCGCTGTGGGGGGAAGAAGAAGCCACACCACACAAGCCACAGCCACTGCGCCAGCCGCGTGCGTCATACGGAGCCACAGCCACCCGGGAGATCTGCAAGAACATTCTCATCCAGCAAACGGTAATCTCGAAACTCTGCATTCTGACGATCGAGTTTGAGGTTTCAACATGTACAGTACGGTAGGTTGCTGCTGCCTGATACAACAAGTGGTAGGGCGTTAACACTGCATGGCCAGAAGGGCTGGTCTGAGGACGGTGCTCGAAGACGAATGGCCACTCAATGCTAACGCATCAGGGTACAGCGAAAGCTTGCAACTCGCCTCGGGACTCCTGCAGCAGACAAGAGAGCTAGTCTTTCCGCGGATCGAGACAAGATGAGGAAAAATCATAACGTTGATGAGTTTTGCATGTGTAAACTCGGAACCTCGGCGTGCAGTGCCTGGGCGTTCGTGGTCCGGTGGTCTGGACAGCGACGTCTCAGGCCCCTCGCGCAGCCTCCTTCCTTCTCCAACCTGAACCATCTGCCCCAAGCCATTTGCGAGCAGCTCGGACATGCTCACCGGTGGCTCACTCGAACCACTGCAACAACAACACCAGGAAGAACAGCCACCTGCTCATTTGTCCCGCTCCGACCTTCAACCCGTCCCTGCAAGTTGTCAGTCGTGTTCCTGCCCGAACAAGCACCACGCAAACTGTTCCCCTCCCCTCTGCATCGCTGGGACTCTCTATACATCGCTCGTTCCAGCCTTGTACGCTCAGAATGATGGATGCATCTCGTCTACCGTCAACGCACTCTCCTTCGCTCCATTCTTCATCCCTTGGCGCTATAGAACCCGAGGAAAGCCCCACAAACGAACTTGGAAGATCGTCCACCAGTGTCGCAGCGAGATCAAGGATGCAGAGGCAGAGGTCGTCGTGGTTGACGTCAAACAAGACGTGAGACTGAAGAGGGCGCTGACCGAGGCCTCGGAAATGGTGGCAGGGTAAGGAAGGCACAGGCAGAGCCCGCGCACATCATCTCAGGACTGACAACCACGCCACATGCTAGAATCGAGAACGACGATGCAGCCATTGTTCAGTGCCTCTTGCAGTTGACCCATCGGACCCTCGGGCAATATGGGATGGAAAACGGACCTACCACCCACATGGCCGAAGAATTCCTGCTTCAAGCCATGCTGCGGTAACGGGAGATGGTCTTTGATCTTCGATCGCCGAAACAGACGTCTCAATCTTGCTGCAGGCAAGGTGACAACTTTGTGCTTCTGTGCACCGTCCCAATAGGACTGTGTCGCCACAAAGCCTTACTCTTCAAGCTCCTCGCCGATCAGGTTGGGCTGAACTGCGCATTGGTGACGGGCTACTCCACAGCTGGACGACATCAGTGAGGACCCAACCCTTTGAATGTCTGGCTAAGCCATCCACTTACGGAATTGCTCCTTCTTAAGATGGAACATCGTAACAGTGCGGGACCCGACCACGAATAGCGGGTCGAGTTATATCGTCGACACCACGTCCCCCTACTTTACTTGGACAAAGCAAGGATCTGGAAGGACAAAGGCGTACAGGGTTTCATCCGGAGTATCGTTTGGACATGGCGGTCTGACCATGAAAATGAAGGGCGCCATTTGACTTCCACATATGGGAAAGTCAATCTGGAGGATATTGGCTTCTCAAAGTATGCCGTTGTGTTCCGTTGAAGCCGCGTCAATTCCGCTGAGCTTCCTTCAGATCCTGTGGTGTTTTGGATAAAGATGTCAATCGAAAGCGCACTAGCCAAACGCTTCTATCTTCAATTTCAGAACAGTAGGTTCAGTAACGAATTTATACAAGTAGGGTGTCCAGTGGAAAGCGTCAAAGAGTCATCCGTCGTGGCTTGCTCCTTCATTTTATGAGAAGGACGTTGCGCAGTCAGCACGGCAACACCCCATTTGAACGAAACTGAACGAACGAGGCGAGAAGGAAAGCAGTCAGACGGTGACTCTTGGAGTTCCGGTTGATTATGGCGCACCGGCTTTTACGAAACCGCGAACTCTACATCACTGCTCCAGACATTCCGCTGGTCCGTTCTACCGCTGGCTTCAATAATCTGCAGCTCGACAAGAGCGTGACGTTCGAGGAATCGGGACCCGTGAATTGTTTGGAAGTCGACCCGGTGGAGTCCAGATAGTAATTCTCTCCCAGAGCACCCTTGTTCCTCTTTAGTAGAATCATAACTAAACTTGCATGCCTCGCAGCTTGCTTTCTGGGTGTGCTGATGCATCCATCAATCTCTTTGACTTGGAGGATGACCGGCATACCGGGAGCGAGACGTGGATGTGTCGACCGATTGGTCACCTGGACAGGTTTGTGTTGCGGAAGAAGGAGGGAGTTTACCAGACCGACGAGGATCTGATGCACTCAGAACTTGTAGGGGCCGCGGGCACGGTTTCTCAGTCACGTCGATACACTGGTTTCCGACGGACACGGGGCTTTTCACAACAGGCTCGATGGATGGTACAATGAAGATTTGGGACACAAATGTCATGGAGGTGAGGAGGTAACGTCCAACTCCGTTTGAAGAAGCACAGGTGTCAGATCCACTTCTTGAACGCATCTTGATTGTGCCTCAGAGCGCATGTATGTTCGAGATTGAGAACCACATCTACGATCACGACATGTCGCCAATAGCAACTTCACATCACTTGATTGCGGGTGAGTGTGCCCATCTAGCCTGGGAACCGAAAAGCGCAAATTATCTCATCTGGACTTTATTTAGCTGCCACGGAAGATCAGAACGTTCGGCTCTGCGATATGCGCTCTGGAGCCTCAACACATTCTATGCAGGGCCACAAGGCACCGGTTCTCGCGGTTCGCTGGTCACCTCGCGAGGAGCACATGGTCGCCTCAGCAGGGTGAGTCCTGTCTCACCCAACCTTTGACTATCTGTTAATCTGACTCTTTCTGGTAGCTTGGATCATACGGCTCGGCTCTGGGACATACGCAAAGCCAATGCTTGTATCACTTGTTTGGACCAGTACAAGAGTGGTGAGGCCCGTCTTCGTAGCGTTCGAAGAGCAGACAGTTTCGTCGAAAGCTTATATTGGCCCTGCAGCCGAACACACGCCAGGGTTCGTCGTTGACCACGTCGCTACAGCGCATAATGGTGCGGTCAATGGGCTTGCATTCACCTCGGATGGACTGAACCTCATCACCACCGGCCATGATGAGAATATTCGGCTTTGGGATTTGGCGACGACCACCAACACATTGGTAAGCGATTAGACACGTCTCCGTTACATGTTTCACCGAACTGAGCTCTGCATCTTCAAAGACCAACTACGGTACACAGATCCGAAATAGCGTTACCCACGCCCTCCACCCTTGCATCACATATCTATCCTCGTGTTCGCCGCCACTGCTCTTCCATCCTTCCGATAATCGTCAAACCATGGTATTTGACCTGTTCAGCGGGGAGAGGCTTATGCAGCTTCGAAAACATGCCGCCCGTGTAGCATGCGTGGCTTTGCGAGGCGGAGATACGCAAGATGTTTTGACGGGAAGCTACGATCGGTCGATTTGCTGGTGGGCACCGCCGAAGACGGTGGATGACTAGCCGTCGTAGTATCAATATACGCACGCATCAGTTTGAATATGCTTGGTAGCGGGGCATTCGTGAAAATATGATGCGGCATGATATCGGATTGTCGATGGTCCCTTTCCGCGGGCCTGCCGAAGAAGCTACAGTACGAACCCACGCTAAATACTTCCTCAAGCTTCCCTCTACGCGATGAGCCTGTACGTCGGGCGCTCGATAATGATGGGCAACCTCGTTCTTGCCACTCCCCAAGGCGTGAAGGATGATGGTCGAGGATACTCTGATTTTCGTTGCTCTTCATTTCGCTAAAGAAAGCGGGTAAGCATAATTTCTTACACATGCGCGTAAAACTGCTTTGGAGCATACCAGGAAAGAACCGATGCTGAGAAAGAATCCGAGCATGGCGCCGTGCTGGAGCATGTATTTTCCGACGGTTGACATGTAGCCCCGTCCAGGATCCGGACCGGCCCTTTTCCGAGGTGATCCGTCAGTCTCCTGCACGAGCGGGAATGCCAGAGAATGCCCGGCCTCACCTCAAGACCGTCAAGGAACCGTATAGGAATCCCACACACATGCCCGCGGAACCACCCATCAAGAATCCTGCACAGAAAGAGCAGGGTAAGCAAGTTTGAAGTGTGAAGCCTCCTGTTTTTTTGACCCTGCTCCACCTACGTACCCATTTTCATCTAAGGAGCAGCGGTACGCAATCGTTGTTGAGCTTCCAAAAACCGATCGAGGTGCACATCGCGGTCGACCATAGAACCTTCCTCACCTTTTCATACCTGCGCAATTGAAAGGTAAGTAGAACTGAAGGAGATGCCTCACGTCTTCGGGCTTACCATTGCGGCTCCAGACCGTGTGCCATTTTGGGTTTATGTGTGTTGCAGATTGTATCGGGTTGAGAAATCGGTGAGAGTCCGGTGGGGCAACGGTTCCTGGCTGTCGAAATGGCAACGCCATGGCATCCAACGTCTGGCGAAGACCTATGGTTAGATTTCCCACATACGTTTAAGTCTCGGTCATCCTAATTCCGTGAGATGGCTGCTGTTTCCAACGTAAACTTAAAGGCGAGAGCACCTCACTAGTATGACTGCGGCAACAGGTTGAGTACCAACGGTAAACGGCTTTCGTTGGTCGTCAAGCGCTGGAAGACCTACCGGTATGTCTAGCTATGTCTAGGGTTAGGGCCCAAAGATTTTCCCCCTCTCTCTGTCCCTCTCTCTCTCTCTCACCAGTCCCTAAGTCTCTCTTTCGTCCGTCGTCCGTTCCGGCAAAGGGAAGAACCGCTGAAATCCCAGAAGCTTGCCTCAGAGGATACCTGCCAGGCACGCCCAGGACCCACAAGTCACATTCCGAATCATCACCATGCTGTTGAGGTCTTCCGCACTCCGAGCCGCTCGACCAGCGTCCGCTGCTGTAAGAATTCCAATCTCGCTCCCATTTTTACTTACGTCTGGCTGCCGGTGCCTCCTCTCACCCCGTCCTCTGAAAGCAACCCTGACTTACAGCCCCTCTGCCCCCTTCATAGGTTCGCATTGCTGGCTACGCTTCTGCATCGGGATCGGCCAGCGCGACGCTCACTCGTCCGGCCCCGTCCACGAACACGGTCAACTACACATACCCGCAATCGCTGGGCAACGTTCCCGAGACTAAAGTCACCAAGCTTTCCAACGGGTTCACCATCGCTTCCGAGTCCAACCCTAACAACCAGACGGCTACCGTCGGTGTTTGGATCGATGCTGGATCCCGGTTCGAGACCGAGAAGACGAACGGCACAGCTCACTTCCTTGAGCATATGGCTTTCAAGGTACGGGGGGAGGCGCAGAAGTAGGCGGGATGTGTCTGTCAATAGGCTTTCTCTCGGGCGCACTTGGTGACGGGAGGGTAGCTGCGGGCGTGCGCGTGCCGGGCTGCACCCAATATCGGAGAAACTCGGGAGTAGCGACAACTAACATCATTGATTTTCTAGGGAACCAAGAGCCGAACCCAGGTCCAGCTGGAAACTCAGATTGAGAACATCGGCGGTCACCTGAACGCCTACACTTCCCGGGAACAGACCGTTTACTACGCGAAAGCGCTTTCCGCTGATGTCGGTACTTCTGTCGAGATTCTTTCTGACATCCTGCAGGGCTCTACCCTCAGCCAAGATGCTATCGAGCGTGAGCGCGATGTCATCCTTCGCGAGGCTGAAGAGGTTGACAAACAGAAGGAAGAGGTTGTTTTCGACCACCTCCACGCGTCCGCCTTCCAGCGTTCCCCTCTCGGCCGGACCATCCTCGGCCCATCGGAAAACATCAAGAGCATCACCCGCGAAGACCTTTCCAACTATATTTCCAACAACTACACGCCCGAGCGTATGGTTCTTTCCGCTGCCGGTGGAGTCGAGCACGACGCTCTCGTCAAGCTTGCTGAGAAGCACTTTGGCAGCCTTGCGGTCGGAACAAGCGTAACGGCCAAGCAGCCCAAGGCAAAATTCTTCGGCTCTGACCTTCGTGCTCGATTTGACGAGCACCCCACCGCGCACGTTGCTCTCGCCGTGGAAGGAGTTAGCTGGACCAGCCCAGATTACTGGGCGCTCCTCGTCGCTCAGTCCATCATCGGAAGCTGGGACCGCTCGCTCGGAGCTGCTCCCCACGTCTCTTCCAAGCTCGCTCAGGCCCTGAACAAGTACGGCCTCGCCAACTCGTTCATGTCGTTTAACACGTCCTACTCCGACACCGGCCTGTTTGGCGTGTACGCCGTGACCGAGAACCACATGCACCTCGACGATCTGGTGCACTACATCCAGCAGGAATGGCACCGCCTCGCCATGTCGGTCACGACCGCCGAGGTGTTCCGCGCCAAGAACCAGCTCAAGACGAGTCTTCTCCTGGCTCTCGACGGTACCACACCCGTCGCGGAGGACATTGGTCGGCAGATGCTTGTCTACGGCAAGCGCCTCACCCCCTGGGAGATCGACGGTCTGATCGAGAAGGTCACTGCTGAGGATGTCATGAAGGTCTCGCGAGAGTACATATACGACCAAGAGGTCTGCATGGTCGGATATGGACCCGTCGAGGCCCTTCCCGACTACAACCGTGTGCGATCCGCCATGTCTCCCATCTACTACTAGACGCCTCCTTCCCGCAACGCGCTCCTCTTTTTTCCCCTCAACCTCTTTGTGTCTTTCCTTTTATGCCTTTCTTGAAAACAAGATCAACAAAAAAAAACATTCCTTATGTGATTGTCTAATAAGAAATCTACCAAAACAAAGCGAGAGCACGGGTCTACGCTACGCTGTGCCGAGCTTAGCCATGGCTTCCATGACGATCTGGTTGCACCTGTGTTATTGGGAAGGAGGACACGGTAAGCACCTGCAAGGAAACGTACGTCCTTTCCACAGCACGACTAAGGGGGGCAGGGAAGCACGTTACATTTTCGCGTAGGGATTGTTCTTGACGGCGACCTTTGCGACCTCGTTCCCGTATCTCGCTCCCTGAGCAAAGTCGCTCTCCGACCCTTGTTCGTCGCCTTCCGCCTTCCTGACGATGGCCCTCTGGGTGTAAGCCTGCTTGAGGATGTCCGCGTTCCCCTTCCCGTACTCTATCGCCAGCTTCAGATCCGCCAACGCGGCGGCATTGTCCTTCTGGATGCGATGAGCCTGAGCTCTGTTGTTGTAGGCGGACGCGTAGGGAGGATGGAGGGTGATGGCTTCCGTGAGCTTTGCGATTCCGGCGGGGACGTCACCCTTTTCGGAGAGAACGACGGCCTCGGCTTCCAGAGCTTTGAGCTGGGCCAGGAGCGGAGCGGGGATGGTGGAGAGAGGGTCGTCCGAGACACTGGGATCGGCGGTGCTGGCATCGTCGTCGCCCGTTGGAAGAGGTGCCTCTGGGTTGAAGATGTGGTTAAGAATGTCCTGAATGCAGAGAGCGTGAGGAGGAGGTTATCGGGGAGACAAACTCGCGGACCAGCAAGATGAACTCACCTCATCGTTCTTGCCCAGCGTAGGGATTTGGAAAGCCATGTCTGTGTAGCGTGTCTTGGCCGGTCTGTCTGACAAGATACCAACAAGCTAAGGAACGGGCTTGTCGTTGCGCTCCAGCCAGTGGGAAAAAAGGCAACTCACTTCGTTTGTCATAGACAATTGCTTTCGACAGTTTATCCATCGCCTTCGAGTTTTCGCGAAGGGGGCTCGAGGCCGTAGGATTGTACAGTCTGCGAAGAAGTATATACAAGAGAGGAAAGACTGATCTCTACAAAGGGGTCGCTATTCAGATCGCCTCGAGAACCACCGCTGCTTCTTTGCAGGTTTCTCGTTTTTGGCAGCCTCATTCTCCTTGTCCATACGTCGAGAAGCGGCCATGAGGTTCGTCATGTATTGATGCAACACCAGGGTTTCGCCATGCTGTCGAGCATGCTCCGATTTTGCCAAGGTAGCACGGTGGAGCTTCACACGGAGGGTAGTTTGCAGTGCCAGCACTTGTCTAGGAACCGTGGGAAAGCGCATGAGATTTTCGGTTGCGAGTGAAAACATTTGAACCCGAGAACGCACCTTATCAACGCCTCCTTCTCTGGATTCGAGTCTACCACAGCGGTTTGCGGCTGACGTGGTTGTGATGACCTGATATGTCGGGCGTCTTCGTCTCCAGGATGCTCTGCAGCGACTGCAACGAAGGAAATGTCGAGAGGGAGCCCGCTCTCCTCTGCGACAGAATCCGCTACTGTCTCTACGCTTGGCGATGGTCCCGAGCCAAGAAACTCGAGCAAAAGATCGCCCGTCGCACCTACTGCTCCTCCTGCCACATCCCATGGTCGTGGGTGGGCGAGCGATGTCGTCGCTCCAGGGCTCGCCATCATCTTGCCTCCTTCATCTGCAAGGCGTGGTACCACCTTCGGAGATTCCACGAACAGACCCGTGAGTCCCAGGTCTCCGTCCCCATCGGCATCCCAGAAGTCCAGAGCGTCCTTTCCAGGCCTATCCGGACTCCCGGGTGGAGGCGTGGGCAGAGACGAGAGCCTCGTCGGAAGCGAGGCAAGACCTCGGGGTTGGCCCTGCGTTTGCGTTGAAGGTGTGGACTGTTCTTTCGACGCAGGAAAGGTTTCGACGGGAGCCGCCCAAGGGTTCTCCAGCTGGTCGAGGGTCTGTTCGCGATAGGAATGCTTTGCATCGTCCTCGTCGGACGAGTCGTCCTGCCAGAGCTTTGGCTTTGTATTCTTTGCGCTGGCCGGGTGACCGCGGGAAACATGAGGGCCTGCGGGCATTGGTTGCTCCTAGGTGCACGAGACTCCTATGGTATATGCGCTCGTGGAAGGTAGGTGCGTTCAACGGGATGTCGATAAAGTAGGTTTATGGGAATGTGGTGACTTGCATCAGGGGGAAAGCGAAGGGGGGGCAAGGAAACACGGAGACGGTGCTGCCTGGCTGTGCACTTGACTACGTGGCTGCGCACCTGTCTCAGGCCACCACGCTCCACTCCCTGCAACGGCCTAGGAGCGTCCTGCACGCCTTTCCAATCTCGACGCTGAATGAGAACTTCTTCCAAGACCCTTGTGCGAGGTGCACTAGTCGCGCGTCGGGATGGGTAACTGGCTTGCTCCCCATATTCCCTATTCGGCCACGACCGGGACTGCAAGCGGGAGGGAGGAGGAGGGATCAGCAAAGTGGCTCTGGGCGTCTTCAGATACACAGATCCAAGCGCGTACCTGAATCCTGTGATAGGTAATACGAGTACATCGGCCACGAGTTTGCTCCGTCCTCCATCTTCCCGTCCCGTGAGCTCCTCCCACCGAAAGCCCCCAACGACGTCTTCCAAGTGCTTTCGAACGACGGTCGTCCAACGGGCAGGTCCCGTCAGCTTCAGCGCGTCAACCCGATGTCGCTCTTCAGGCGCGATCTTGTCGGCCGCCCTCTGCACACTCGTCAGCATCTCGCCAAGCACCGGGTGATGAGCTGCCGAAGCCATGGCCCATTGGAGGATGGTCAACGGCTGCGCATAGCCGCTGCGCCAGTGCGCATCGGACTTCGTCGATGGAGTGTCGGATTCGACACCAACGATCAGGTTGACCGTGGACTTGCCGACGGGAAGGTGTGCAGACCAGGCAGTGAGATCAGATGGAGTCACCCACTGAGAGGGTCGGCGCATCGGCTTGGTATCGGTGTCCGCATACTGCAGTGATCAGAAGAGAGCTCAGTTCTGGACTTTCCTCTCAGGAGAAATGCCAATCGAAAGAAGCGCTTACGATGCCGCCAAACCACTTCAAGACGAAGATACGAAACCAGTCAGCACGCATAACGTTTCTTGGCAACGCTCTGTAACCATCTAGCCACGAGCCGCTCAGACTTGTCACTGCAGCTTCCATGCCGCCGTCGTCCCACAACAAAAACGCAGCATCCTCCCCGTCTCGCCAATCCCATACACTGCCTTTCACGCGCGTATCGGCGCGTGCGAGCCGGTGAACAGACGCTTTGTCTCGACCTCTGGGATCCACCACCGGCGACGCCGCCCAGAGCCAGGCGTCGACGCAAGAGAGCATGGCCTGCGGCCACAAACTCGCGTCAGTCGTTGTCCAGGTCTGATGAATAACGAGAGGGATGGTGGTGTGAGGAATGCGACGATCTGGCGAGAGAGACGCAAGATGGGCAGCCAAACGGGCCGCCTCCACGATTGTTTTCGGCTCAAGCTTGACGTCTTCTGGGACGGAATCTACGCCATGCGTCCATGAGAGTGGAATGTGCCAAGCTGACGACGGAAACTCCGGCGATCAGTCACCTTGATTCACCGACAGCTTGGCGCCTCGACATTTACTCACTTCCACCAGCTCCAGGTCCTCGATCAAACAGTCTGTCCCTGATCAGCCTGGGCAGCTCGGAGCTCTTTCTTCTTGGATGAGGAATGCTTTGAACAAATAGGTACGTGAACAAGACCGCCAGGATCAGCGCGATCATCTTTCTCGTAGCTACTCGAGAGATTCGGCGGTGGCATTTTGAATTCGCGCGTGGGAGAAGAACGGGAGATTTTCGGTCGGGACGATAGGAGGAAAGATGCCCAAGGAGATCAGAGTCTGATTTTGGAGAGTCCCAATCGAAGGGAATTGGGCAGCTCATGACTGGCGAAGTACCGGTATGGAAGGATTGAAGGGGAGGAAGACAATTTATACGGGGGCAAGCGGGCCTTCCGACATGACTTTATTATTATCCGACGTTTCAATTGACGCTGCTATCTGCCGATGCTCAACGGCCCGGCGGCACTCTGACCTTGTTCTTCGCTTCGTCATCGGATTCATGTCTGCTTGGCAATTGTAGGCAACGTTTTTGTAACGGTCCGCGGGCCTCTGTCGAAAACGTGTTCTGCCCGAGGACAGCCTGGAGGGCGACCTCTAAAACGTGGAGCTACGAACTAGGCGGTGAGAGAGCTTGTTTTTGTAGGTCCAACTGGAAATCATTGCCGTCGCCGCAGCGTGGCTCGCCAGTTGACTGCTCGATGACCCCGTGTCGGTCTTGTACCGTAGATCAACTCGCTACGCATCTGCGAACGCAACTCGCAGGCAAGAGGCAAAAAGCGGCCATCGGGGGGTGTGGGTACAGCCAGTATGATAGTTGACCAGCATCTCAACCGCGAACCTCTGTTTCGCCAAACACCTGCATCAGCCCGCACCAGGCCTCAGTGAAAAGAGATACGCTCAGAACGCGACGCTTGCAATCAAGCCAGCGGGGAGGCAACGACGACGACAGAACGAGCAGTGACCAGCTGGGCCGCAGACTCGACTCCGGCTTTGTTGTCGACAGCCGTACCCGCAGAAGAGCCTGTGGCAGCAGCCACAGAGACCATCGTTGAGGACTGGAAAATACATGGCATTTAGGGCGACTTTCTTTGAGCCTGAACTTTCACTGGAGAGGTCAATGCAACAAGCGTCCCCAAGACGGCAATCAAAGCTCTTCCTCGAAGGCTTTTCATCGCTTCCATCGTGATCGGGTTTAGGGCAATCGACGTTCTGTAAAGTTGAAGCGACCGGACAGACACAACGACGACCCTTGTGAAATGTGCAGTGTAGCGCTGCCTGTATTTGACGGACGCTTGTAGAAACCCGAATTGGTTTCTGATGTGAGCTGGTCCCACACGGTGCACCATCAAGTTTCATGAAAGATGCACAGAATTGTATAGAGACTTTCTCTAACCGTGCCTTCTACCAAGTCGCTTTTTTCCCTCTGCGTCTATCGGGGCTTGGGACCCGCCTTTCGTGGGTATGGGAGGATCACGAAAGGGCCGCATTAAAAAAAGCGCCGCGAACTGGCAGAAGCAAGTCCCCCCTCGTTTGATGAAGGTGGGGCGACCAAGAATCCCATGTGACGCAGTGCGGCACGACGATATAGTTTCAGCGAGAAACCGGAGAGTTGACGAGGCATCTCTCCCTCTTTGGTAGAGACATCCATTTTGCCCTCAGAATTTCATCAGCAGTGTGTTTCTTGCCCTCGGTGTTTCCCACCTGGTTTTCTGCCCTCGGAGTTCCCAACAGTTTTGTGGTTTTTTGGGACTGACCTTCACCCACAAGGAGTGGAAGGTCGTCTTCGCGAGAAGGTTACCCTCGGTAAAGGTAGGCTTCAGCACATAGTCTTGCGACTGTCTGAGCCAGTATCGTACCCAGACAATAGTCCAAGGACTACCATCTGAAATGGTACTCTTTCCCGAGGGAACATCATCAGTTGCGTACCCAACTCTCCGTTTCGTGGACATGAGGAGTGATCATG